>JACEGR010003163.1:0-110726 GCA_014170235.1 Listronotus bonariensis | reverse complement strand
CTGCGCTTAAGCCCCCGCTTACACCCCGCGCAAGTATCCCCCGCATGGTGGCCATTTTGTAAGTCACGTGATTTTTGACATATGACAGGTGACAGGTGACATTTGACAGATGACAGACGACGTTTTACAGATTGGCCACGTCCTAAAATAACGCGTTGTGCAAGATTCCTAAATATGACGTCGGAGATCTTGAGATAATAAGCTTCACCGGTGGACGACAAAAAGAATGACTAAAATCAAACCACTAGAAGCCAAGATATACGTTAAAAACTGTTAAGGCCCTATTTACACTCAAATAACATAATTATTAGTAAACATTTTAGTATTAATATTTGTAGATTTATAAAAATTAAATTATTAGCAAAAAGAACAACTAAAATCGATCTAGTAGAAACCGAAATATACGTTAAAAACTATATAAAGATTCATTAGATCCCCGTTTGCCACTTAATTTTCATATCTTCCAATAGCCTAGTGGTATATGGCGTTGGATTCTCACGCAGGTGGCCTGGTGTCATGGGTTCGACTCCCAGCGTCGGCGAGACTTTTTTAATTTATAGGTGATGACGTCTGGTCCCAATTATACCCCGTTTGCCATTAAATTTTCATATCTTCCAATAGCCTAGTGGTATATGGCGTTGGATTCTCACGCATGTGGCCGGGTGTCATGGGTTCGACTCCCAGCTCCGCGGACTTTTTTAATTTATAGGTGATGACGTCATCGATGGTTACTACCCCTATCTAGCACGTGGTGACTTAGGGCATAAAAATTCTAATTTTGCGTTAGGGGTTGAGATGGTGATAAAAATGCAGATCGAACCTTAAATTTTCCCCATGTATTTCTTATGGGAAAACTACCCTTATTGCCGCCGTAACGGTATAGCTCTTCTACTACCCTGTATATTTTTCCCCAATAAAAAGACCTTTAAAAATTTACCACATTTAAAATTATTTTTTACAACAGTTTCGGAAATATGAGGGTCCAAATCTTGCGTATATCTACTATTTTTTGGATTTATAGAATCATATTTTCAAAACTATAAAATATAAATATATCAAATGTGGTATTTTTGTAAACCTTTTAAAATATTTTTGCAACAGAAATATAATATACAGGGTGTTTCGTTATAAAAAATCCTGATGATAACCATGTTTCCGAAACCATTAAGAATAAATATAATAAATAATGTATTTCCTATAGCTTCTAAGGAGACCTTCTTATTGGTGATAAATATACAGGATGTTCCATTTAACAAAACCCAAATTTGTGTTATAACTTTAAAATAAAAGTCAATAAAAAAATGTTGTTACGCCACTGAATTTTACGTATAAATCTCTTAAACTTTTCTATTTACATTATTCTTCTATCTCTAATAACAAGCGAGTTACAAGTGCCTGGCAAAATTGACAAAATTTGAAAAACACTCTGTATCTAAAAACGAATCAAGTTAGCCATGGTTTGGTTTTACCATTGAATTTGTTTTAAAAATTGAAATCGAGATT
Source organism: Listronotus bonariensis (assembly GCA_014170235.1). Classification (NCBI taxonomy): domain Eukaryota; kingdom Metazoa; phylum Arthropoda; class Insecta; order Coleoptera; family Curculionidae; genus Listronotus; species Listronotus bonariensis. The sequence goes on along the minus strand of JACEGR010003163.1, from coordinate 109,223 downwards.
GCGCAATCAGATTTGTTCTATCTCTTTTAGGTTTCGATATACCCAGCAAGGTCCAACGGTCCAACTTGACAGGCCCTGAACTTCTAACTTTGTTCGTTCTTTTATCCCTAGAGTTTCTAGATTGTGGAACCTGCTGCCCGCGGAGATCTTTCCTTCCCCCGTATTTAAGTCCCGTGTCAACAAACTCCCTCTTACCCTGCTTAAGACACCCACGGTACGTTAGTATTTAGGCTTTTAGCCTTCGTGGTTTGTCCAAAGATAAAAAAAAGGCGCCACCTTGTACTCTGTATTTGTAGATGATGTATAAAATGTTTTTTTCTTTATAGTGACCTATTAGGTCGCAAAGCTTAGATAACAAGAAGAAAAGAATGTTATACTGTATACTGTGTATGTACCTTTTTCATCGGTGGGGGAAGCGGCCATAGATTTTTAAATATGTTAAAAAATACTGTTATTATTTCGGCTTGTGGAAACCATTCGCATCGTATCGGATTATATATTTTTTATTATTCTTAAATTGTTTCCTTTAAAATAATAATTTAAAAAACGAGAATATCAAAGTAACGTTTTTTTACAACTTTTTAGCCCTCCGCTTTCCTAACGTCACTCTCAAATTTTCAAATTAGTGGAATATACACGGTTTAGCATGTAATTAACTTACTCTATCTTAATATGACGCGCTCGATAATTTCTGATGGATATATTTTTGTTTTTAACGATCGGCCCTGTATACAAAGCTCATATTTGCTGAAGGTAAATCCCGATATCCCCCTCTTGGGCTTCCTTACCATTACAAAAAAAAAAAATAAAAATAAAGAAGAAGCAAAGTTTAATGCTCTCTTAATGGAATATTAAAAGTTATACGAAGTTCGTAAAAAGGGTAGTTTTTTTTGTGGATTCCTTAAAGGTATAAGGCACACTAATAAAATCGAATACAGCATTCTATTTTTACAAAGTTCAATACCCTCGTAATCCAATATTGAAAGGTATACAAAACCAATAAAGCTTTTTTGTGAATGTCTTGGTAGTAAAGAAGATATTTAACTTGATTCTAAATTTTTTTGTAGATATTTCGTTTTGGGTGAAAAACTGATTTTCAATTTTATTTTTCACTTATCCTGAAGATAACATTTGCTTTTGGTATTTTAGTACTGTAAATGAAGCTCTAAAAAAGGTAAAACCTGGCAATTCTTTGGTCTTGCATGGATTGACTTGGAATTTTAACAAAAGGTAGAGCATAGCCTAAGTATCAAAACCTATATCAAACCGAAAGGCGCCAAAACCTTGGGGGTGAACATTTTTTGTTACATTTTAACAACTTAAATCGATTTAAAAAGTAATTCTTAGCAAAAATGTCCTATACATTGTTTTTACAACACTAATATTTTTAAGTTATTTGCGATTGAAACTAATAATTTTTCGACGCAAAAATCGATCGGTTAATGGGGTTTTCGCTAATAACTCGAAAGGTATGCATTTAATCAAAAAATTGTACAAAGCAAAATTGTAGGTTTCAAAAAGACCAACAAAATTATCTTGTTATAATTTTTCTACGACTCAATAAAAACGGAGATACGGAGTGTTAATTGTTAGCTTTTTTTCGTCAAATCCAAAATTTAATACATTAGTCAAATAACGGGAAAAATCTTCATTTTTCGAGAAAAATTTATTAAACCTTTTTAAAGGACATAATCAGACTTTTGTTTAAAAAAGAAGACATTTTTAGCTTAAAAATTGAGTAAGTTATAATAAAAATAAGGTCTAACTTTTTCTACGAATACATCAATAAAACAACCCCTAGCTACCTCTCTAATTAAAGTTGACCTTAAATCTTTTACAACTCTCTTAATTCATGTATTGGTGATACGTCTAAGAAGTTTTAGCAATTTGAAATGTCTAATTTCAAAAATATTATTTCGATTTTCATGCTCCGAAGTGGCCTATTCGAATTTTCGAAGAAAAGTTGATTGTTTTTTAACTCCTTTTTTTTATTGATAAAACGTTTTTTGAAGGGTTGTTTAAGGGCTACAAGGGTCTGTAAGTATAATTCCTTAAGATCCTCTGGTTTTTAAATGGGGAGTTTAAAAGGCTCGAAAAGGGTGCTACTCGTTCATAAATAGAGGGTTTTAAAAGACTACATCTTGCCAAATATTCACTGTACAGAAAACCTACTCTTATTTAGAAAAAAAAGGTGAAAAATATGAAATTGTAAATAATCGTTTTTTACTTTATGCTTAAATTTTTCTGAAATTAAGCATTTAAAATTGGTCACACTTCTTGGATGTATGATTTATACCTGTATAAAGAAAACTGCAAAAGGGTAAACGTCAATTTTAATTAGGGGGTAATAAGGGGCTTGTCTTATTTGATTTTTTCATAGAAAAAATTAAATACTGACCCTATTTTTATCATAAGTCTCTCAATTTTTATGCTAAAAACTTCTTAAAGAAAAAAGGCCTTATTAGGTACTTCAAAAAGATTCTATGAGTTTTCTTCGAAAGATGGAGCATTTTCCCGTTATTTTACCTAAAATCTATTAATTTTAACATACAAGGAAAAAACTAACCATTAACACGCCATGTCTTTGTTCATATTGGTCGTATAAAAATTCACAATAAAACAGTTTTGTTCATCTTTTTAAAACCTACAATTTTGATTTCCACAGTTTTTTTATTATAATGCATAGGTTTCGAGTTATTCGCGAAAACCCCATTAAAAACGTCGTTTTTTTGTCACAAAATTATTACTTTTAATCGCGAATAAGTTAAAAAGTATTAGTTTTACGAAAAAACATCTTTTGGTTAGAATTACTTTTTCAATCGATTTCTGTTGTCAAAATGTAATACAAAATTTCCATCCCCTAGGGAGGGGGTGGCAACCACCCTCAGGGTTTTGGCGCACTTCCGTTCGATATAGGTTTTGTATCTTCGGCTATTTCTTATCTTCTGTTAAAATTTCAAGTCGATTCATGCAGGACCATAAAGATGCCAGGTGAAATGCTTCATTTCCTGTACTTATTTGTCGTTTTGTGTATTTTTTCAATTGCTTTACTTGCTGGCAGTCCAAAAGTTTATTATCTAAATTCAAATTTACAATGAATGTTTAAAATAGAGTAAAAGGTAGTTTAATAATTCGAGATTTATAGTTTAAATTGAATGGCAACATAGGATTTGGTATTATGCGATTACCGGGAAAATTAAGAGTAGAATTGACAGCAAATTAACTAGCTTTACTGAGCTAGAAATTATTATTCTGTTGTGTTTTCTCTTTAAAGTTTAGAAGTGGAATTAATAGTTCTTACTCAGATCGTATTTTCATGTAATTATTAAAACCGCTTTTGGCTTCTTTTTTGATGATGATGATGATGATCTTCTTGGTATTTTTTACGATATTTATAATACATTCATAACATCATATTTCCCCCAATTCCGGTAATTGGGGAAATAAAGTATAAAGATGTTCACCCCCTGAAAAAAGATGGTGGTTGGTTAAACTATTGATACACCTATAAGTTTTGGTTCAAATAGGAATGTAAGGTTTAAGTAATTAGTGCGTCAGCCCGAACAACTCACATTTTATCCACTTTTTAGGAGGAGCAAAATATTATGTATGTATTATTTGCGCTTAAAAAATAAAAAAAACGCTGTGCAATCATAACAGTATCAACGTTTCTTTATGTTTTTAAGAAGCATAACGTAACATTTATCCTTATTTTAGGCTATCGCGCGGGTATTTCATTTAAAAGCCAAGAGGGTGCAAGTGCACCCCTTACACCTTCCTTGCGGCGCCCATGCATGACACACATGTAGGGATCGCAACGATATATCGAATATTTTCAAATATCAATATATCAAATATCGATATATCAATATCGAATATTTTCGATATTTGTAGTAAATCAGACAAAATTAAAAAGAATTATTTTCACTAATAATTTTAAAACTACAAGTAGGTACAGTAAAATTAATAAAAAAATACGAAGTGTTAAGCTAATTTTTACCATTATGCCACATTTATTTACCCACTACCTTTTCGGCCAAAAAAATTTAATAGAAGAAAATATATCAATATTATTTTTCTCTCTCAAATATTAATATACTATATCTCTTCGATATATCTAATAATCGATATTGGCCAAAACGATATTTATCGAAATCAATACGTCGATATATTTCTTTTAATTTGACATCCCTTCACACATGCCATTTCCCATCTGTAAAAACGTAAAGGAAGAACGATAGTACGTAGTGTAACATGGAAAAGTATTTTTATTTGGGGTCTCATTAATATTTATATCCTCAGATTGGCTATATGTATTCAAGTCTTCATAAGCTTCGGCTTAAGCTAAGGGTAAGCTGGATTTTGCTAATTTAGGAAATTGACAGTTATGGCAAAGGAAGCACGTGGCTTAAAAATAACATTATGTATTGTTTTCATGCTTTTAGGTTATAAATATTTAAGACTTATTGTAGAATAAATAAGTAAACAAATTTACAATTTATAGAAACTACCAAAAACAACAGATTATTTTAAATGATTACTTTAGGTTTATTAGATAAATATGAATTTATTTTAGATTTAGCCCGTATAATTATTTTAGAAAAAAATCTGGTTAGTTGAGGTTCTGGTTAAAAAATCAACATATATCTTAAGTAACCCAAAACAGATTTGATTAGAATTTAGTTTAGTTTTTAAAAGTAAGGAGGTGCTTTTTTAGCCCTAAATAAATTGTAATTATTTTGTGTTTTTTCGATAAGGCAATTAAAAAAGAAACTTTTAGTCTGTTGTATTTTCTTCGTATCTAGCTTCATTTTCGAGAAAAAAGACACTTATTTACCTCTAAAAATTATCCATAATAACATAAAATAAAATCCAAAAATAAAAAATAAGAAACTATATAAAATGTCAGTAGCGTACTCTTTTATCAATAATATCGGCTGTGGTGCCCACTAAGCCGCCACTGGTCCCAATAAGCTCAATCTAGTGGGAACCTTACAAGCGCCTCATTACGTTAGAACACGTACCACATTTTAACCTAATCGGTTTAAGGGTATTGGAAATATTTATAAAATACCGATCTTTTTAAAAAACTTTAACACCCTGTATATCAGAAACGCAGCAACTTCGGTCTTTGTTATTAGGATCTTTTTTCGTTAAAATGACATAAGAAATCACCCTTTAAAGTTTCGTACCGTTGTAAGGAAACACCCTGCATAAGGAAGTGTATTTTTAACATAAGAAAACCATTTGTTTTCCGGGGAAAAGCTAAAAATCCTTTTAATTTAGTTTAATTTTTCCAAAAAGCAAAATAACGTTTACAAAGACAATAATTGTTTCGGTAGTCATAAAGTTTTCCGAGATAGCTATGAAAACAATTATTTTCATGAATATATTCAAGGATAACATACTAATTACGAGTGCTCTAGACATCATTTTCCATTTTCAAGTAACATTTTCATTAGAAACTTAATTAATTACACATAACTCTCGGTTGGTGAAATGCGTAAGATAGTAACTTGTAATTAACTCGCCCAGAGTTATATTCATTATCTTTTGTTATTGTAGAGATTTAATTTTCTTCATTTAGTAATTTGAATAATTGCATGTACAGAAGTCTAAACACAAAGTACAGGTTTATTCATTTTTAAGCAAACAGGGCCGTATTTTTGAACTTCCCTGTACTTTTTTAAACGAATCTGGCCATTTCGTGTATTTTTCCGTAGAATTTAATAATCTAATCAGAAAAACATTTGAAACAAAAACGAGAGAGTTACAGCATGAGTGACGTATTTTTATGTATAATACCCCATATATTTTTATATCAATGGATAGCTTTTACGAGGAATTCGGTAATATAGGGGTTGTTGGGTTTATTTTCTGCGGTTCTGATGTAATTGATTAAAAACTTCATTATACTATAGGGATAGTTGCACCTGACAAAAACCTGGCTGCAACAGGTCACAGGTGCCTATTTGTCAAAGCATAGAGTAAGGAAATTATAAGAGTTATCATGGAATAGCCGATTTAAGGACAGGTCATGCGAAAACTCCCAATATAATTTTATTCGTTTCTCGTTGAAATACCGCCAGTTAGTCATTTCGCGGTACGAAAATTTTAGCCTGCCATGGTTTCTCTTAATCAAGAATTTAAAAAAGTATATTTATTAATTTTTGAAGTAGTTTTATAATGAGGTTCATCAGAAGAACGGCTTCAAATTATATTATATGCTAAAAATGATGTGATATTCTATTTCTAAACCCAAAAAGTAATAACCGTATTTTTAAAATTCTTGATTTTGACAAATAAGCACCTGTGGCCTGTGGCTGCCAGGTTATTTTCGGTGCAACTATCCTTATAGTATAATGCAGTTTTTAATCAATTGTATCAGAACCACAGGAAATAAACCCAGCAACCCCTATACTACTGAATTCTCTGAAACATACGTCACTCGTGCTGTAACTCTTTTGTTTTTGTTTCAAATGTTTTTCCGATTAGAATATTAAATTCTACGGAAAAAATACACAAAATGGCTTTATTCGCTTTTTAAAAAGTACAGCAAAGTTCAACAATACGTTCCTGTTAACATTAAAATGAACAACCCTGTACATACTTGGCGTTCCATTCATAGGTCATTTTCACCACGGACACCACAGCTCAACTTTAACAGTACAAGAGCAAAAACAAAAGCAAAAATTAAAGCAGTGGGATTAACCGCAAGGTATACTGGCGACTAACACGTCTATCTTCTTAAACTACCCAGTTAATTACATACTTTACTCTTTATTACCCTATCCCACATCGGCTTAAATAGTATCGTAAAAAAAATATTAAATATTTTTGGGGTTTCAGTTCAATATCTTTTAGAATAAGCACCCGCGCAGTCCGATACCTGAAACATGTCAATAATTTTGACTCTTATGGTTTCGTAAATAACCCTTACCATTTTTGGCACAATGTTTAAACATTGTGGTAACTTGTCCGACAAAACAAGTGACGCGTTCGCCCAGGGCGGCACCCGAAACGTGGTAGACTAGTCAAAAGAAACCCCCTAAATAGGTTTTAAAGGGGTTATTCTTATGAATTCCCATTACATTGCTGGCCTAGGTACTATAAGGAAGATGCAGTGTGTCAATGTAAAAAATATTTATTTTTAATTTGTTTTAAAACTGTATCTTTTTTCTATGGAACAGTGTAATTAGCAAAAACTATTAAAAATTGTAATTTAAGAGAAGCATATTATTCGGGATTTAAATAAAGTGTTGAATTTGATATAAGGCTAATATTTAATTTAAAAAAATAGTTTCTTGGTAAACCCCCTTTGCCGAAAAGGAAACTTGCCAGATAATATTATCATTTAAAAAGTGTTTTTTCAAGACACAAATTTAACATTTATTATGGCGTTTGCTTATTTAGTTTTTTGTTTGCAGGAGCACAACTAAAACAAAGATCACTAGATCCTGAAAGAAGACGGCAGTCACTTGGTACCATAATCCCGACGAATTATCACAGAGCTTCCGATGCGTTCCTAGATCCCCACCATGCGGCCATATTGTTTAGGGATTCCCGAGGGGTAAGTAACATTTAAGGCATTTTTTTAGAAGTAATGAGTAGGTGGATTTATTATGCAGATATTTATACCTTAATACTCTCTCTCTCTCTCTCTTTATTTTTTCTTGGTTTTGGTCCCTTCAGGTCCAATCCACCACTCTCCCCCTTCCGGACTATGCTTTCCAGGGCTTTGTCGGCGGAAAATCTGGATAATCGAGCTCGTAGCTCCCAGAAATTCCAAAAGAAAACAAATAATTTAACAATCGATGCAATGCATAAATTGTCGGCTGTCAAACCAAGATCTGCTATTGGTGTTACGTATAACCTTCACTTTCACTACTGACAGTTCCCATGGCACGCCCATCTATTTTCCGCCATTTGAGAAATACCTCGTGTTCACCACCAAACAGGATACCATCAGCTTATAGGAATCTTCGCTCACAGCGCTTAGATCCAGAAGAAAGATGCCGTCAATTTAACGTGAATCTTTCCTTGATCCCCGAAGGTAAAAAACGTTCATACGACACCTCTAGCCGCCACTCCGGGATGAACTTTGTAGTCCTCTACGCACGTCCGCACTGTCCGGAGATCAAACAAAGAGTTCCTACCTTAATACTCGTACAATATTAACATTTTCATTTCTTAATAGAACCAAACAAAACCCTTGGCATAGTGTAACCCTTGGTTTCCTTAGTATTATTGTCATAGCCACAGGGGCGAAGGGGGCGGTCGTCCCACTTTTGTATACTCATAATACCGCCAAAACCTACTGCAATTGATATAAATGATTTAGTTAGTTAATATTTGCAACGTAGTGGAAAGAAAGGTGTAAGATAAATAAAAAAAAGTTTTTTAATAGTGTGAAGCAAGCAATTTAGCTTTAAATTAAGAATTGTTTGCAAACAGAAGCCTAAATATAGTAAAAATAAAATTAGTTTAATTTTAAATTTGATGATTAATATTTTGAAAACAAAATGTATCTTTTGCAAAATCGGAGTTGCCGCGACTTTTTGGACAATAACCTAAATTTATTTTTTAATGCTAGTTTTCTCGTTTTTCACCGTTTATAGAACTATGAAGAGCTACCAGATTTACATTTTTAAATAAATTAATAGCACTAACATTTTGATAGCACAAATATCATACAGAGTGCGTTTTTTAAAACCTACAAACTGATATATTTTCTAAACCAAGGGAAATGTTAAAAGAAAAACCGTTTTTATAAAACTCTGGGAAAAATAAATGGCGTATTTTTTTATAACACCTCTATCACTCCCTTAACCTGCATTCCCAGTCACTTTAAAATCCTAAATGGCAACACCCCTATGTGGCACCTCTCAGGAAAGCTCATAAAGAGGTATCTACTAAGTTTTTAAAAATGCAAGTGGTGATGCTGACTTGGGAGGTTAGGAGTACAAGAGCGTAAAGATAAAACATAGAACGGAAGCTTTCATGGCCTTGGTCAACTGGGGAATCTTGTTTCTTCGGTTTGGACCGCGTCAAATTAAAATCGTTTACCGATGTTTCGCCACCGATTTCACGAGGCATCTTCAGGGATCTTTACTCTGCGAGATTGGAACACTGAACTAAAGTGTGGCGGTCAAAACCCAAAACCAAGACTCCTGAATAAAAAGTGTTTTGTTAGAAACAAACCAGTTAGACTTGAATTTTTGGGGTGCTTTTGGCTACCCTTATTTTCTCGAAAAAGTGCAATATTTTTATACGGTTTAGAGGTGAAGTTCAGATTCCTTTTGCTAAGGTTTGAGAGTGGTTAAGGTCCGCCGGCAAATTGACTTGGTATTAAAGCCAAATAACTAGCCATCAAAACAGATTAAAAAATCTTTTTTCTACTAAAAAGTTTTTAATTATTTACTAACCAGCATCAAAAATATTAATTATACCAGAAATAATTTTGTCTTCTAGCGCATTCGCCAAAAGTGACAGTGTAAATTGTTTCAAGGCCTTCGACCGTAAACAACATTTAATAATACTGTTATTTTGAAGTGATTTAATTTATTTTAAAAGCCACAGTATTTACGGGATGTCGGTTTGTATTTGTACATGGATAATTATCAGTCCACTTTGTTTTTTTTTACTTTTGTTTTCAGTGTTTGTTTTGGTGACTCAGTCGTTTAAAAGGGGCCAAGAAAAATAGAGAATAGAAATAGCTTGCTGCATTTATTGTGTTTTGTTGCTTTTTCAACCGATATTTACTAAGTGGGTCAAATAAAAATAAAACTTTGGCCTTTTCTGCTTTGTTCTTTGTTGTTGATACAAAAACACCGACTTGCCATGTATTTTTACCATAGGCATCGCTTTATTTTAGCAAAAATAACTAGCTACCACAAACTGTAGATATAGGGTTTCTGTAGTCGATGAGATGTGTGTTTGGGGCTTTTTGATGCTATCGAAGTACGACGTAGCGGTGTTTAACTAACAGCGTTTGAACTCTACCACCCAATTCAGAATTCTAGGGTTATTGCCTCCCCCTACATACGGCTCTGTGCGAATTGACCAATATTTTATTGATGTTGCATGCCAATAATGAAGAATAGACCTTCAAAGAGTTGCTTTCGAAAGTGCCATAATTTGGCCTATGTTTTACTACTTTTAATCTATCTACTTTATTTTATTTATTTAACCAAATTTATACAGTGAGTACAACTATACTATACATATTATTTTAATTAATACATTTCTAAGAAAAAATATAATTAATAACGCCTAGGTGTAACATACACCTGTATGCGTAACGTAACGTATCCCTATTACCTAAATAATCACTAATAGTTATACAAAAATACAAAGTCTTAAATTTTGTGCCTAATAACAAAGACAATTGTAGTTTCACTATAAACATCCAGAACAATGCTAAATTTTTGGTCATCAGCTTGGACGCTCGCTTCGTGAAATTTATGAAGCGGGTATCCATCGAGTACACACGTAAACAGTACGTATAATATGCCGCTTCATAAATTCAGCCAAGCCAGCGTCCAAGCTGATGACCAAAAATTTTGCATTTTTCTAAGAGTCTATAATGAAACTACAATTGTCTTTGCTAATAAACAAAAAAATAACGGTGATTAGAATTGGAGACCTCTTTACAGAAATCCTATTTGTTATTAATATGTATTTTCGTGAAAAGTGACAAATAGTTATTTGTTTAAAGAATACTTGGCTTTGTCTACATTACAAATATATTTTATTTTTTTGATAATAGGACACATATGTACATATTATCCTAGAAATAATGTTTTCTTTTCTTTTGTCTTTCAAAGTTTTTTTTATTAGTGGTTTTGGCAAAATATTTTAAATATTTTGAGAAGAATGGAAATTGTATATTAGACCAAAAATTATTAAAAGAAAAATAAACACATTTTATTGTAACATATGTACAAATATCATTTAGTCTTTATCAGTTATTCCACTACTGTTATCATCTTTCTCTAAATGTACAGTCTGCTTCTTCAAAAGAGCCTGTAAATATAAAAGAAATTGCCTTTGCTATTTTAACTGCTTACATACATGCTAAATACTTTAAACTACAGTGGGGCCCGTCGCCCCCTTCTAACTTCTGGAACGTTCAGTATATTTTTATAAAACTTGGAACAATAAGGTGAGAACTGGGCGGTATTTGGATTTTTTTGGAACCGGGTCTTTTGACACATCATTTTAAAACTCCTGTACCCTAAAATATTAAATCAGCACCTTTACATACTACAAAATGGTGGTACTGACAATTTTTCCGAAACTAATAAAGAATCAATGTTGGATTTTCCTAAAGCTCTTTAAAAGATTATTTTGATGGGGATATAATATACAAGCTTTTTTATATTGTCCCACTCTGTATATATTACCATTAAATATGGCCATACTCGGGTGATTATTAGACTACCGCCATTTTGTAAGTATGTATGTGACTACTCTCGTCAGGAGCTTTAAAAGGAGGTATCATGCGACCCCACTTTTTATTTTAAAAAACTGTTACTGTTGTAGTTTTAATGACATTTTTTTATGTAAGGGTAGTAGATAATTATTTCATTAGGCCACAGCAATCGTAAGACCATTCTTAAAGGAAGCTAACATCTGGGGTTGTTTGCAAGGAGCTCTGCAAAAACATAGAGACGTATTTTTCACATACAACTTTTCATGGTCGGGAAAACAATTAAAGCAAAAAAATCTATATACTTGGCGCTCCAAACTAATTCACAAAAGCTAATGAGCATAAATCTCGGTTGGCCAGATGTTTCCATTCATAAGGATTAAAACCGTATATCCATTAGCTGTGTAAATAATGGTGAAGAGCTTTATTGCACTGTCATATCAGCAAGATAAACCAAAACTTATCTATATTTCATCAAAAGTATAAACAATTTATTTTCATAAAATAATGCAAAAATAATTTAAGGATTCTAAATTAAAGACAGTTTATTTCTAGACCCATTTGTAACAAGCTTTCATAACAGCATATTTTGAATTAGTGTTAACCTTATTGTAGCAGGAAAAAGTAAATTTAAAAACCATTAGTGGGATTTAAATGAGCTAAAATGACGTCATAAACCATTTTTTATGTGTGTTAAGTGTTAAATATGATCGAATTAGCCCGTATGTCTGTTTTTTCAAAATTCCATTTAATTTGGGTAATTTTTAAATATTTTATGTTGTGAATTGATCATTGGTATTATTTAACATTTTTTCCTAAAATTGGTTTTGATTTTTGGTGTGAAAAATCAAAATCTGCTTATTTTTTGTTGTAAAATGTTGAGGGAGCTACTTGCGGTCTTTTGCTTTTTTTATAGTTTAGTAAAAACAAATCTATTTTTTCATATTCTCTGAATACAAAGAGTATACTTTATTTTTCATGGTTATAGTAGTTTCTTGTCGCTAGGAGCCACCATTTTTACGAAATTTCCGAATAAACCTTTTATTTCACACAAAAAATTCCTTCCCGCTTTATCTTGGTCACCTATTACTATTCTTTTCTTATACCAAAAAACAATGATGTAATGCAACTTACCTCAGTAGAAGAGGTTTACAGTTTAATACAAGGTGTCAAAGACAAAAAAATAAAGGAAAACTATCGCCTGCATCTGATAGGTGACATGTCTCTTAATGTAAACCTATTATGAGTCGTAGAGCATAGAGCAAGTTCGGCGTCCCATGTGAAATGGCACTTATTTGATATTTCATCTGGTTAAAATTGAAATATACCCGGTGATTTATTAACTCCATGTCCGAAAACTTGATGCGCTTGCAAAATATTATGTAAATAAAATTATAAATACAAGATGTTTACCATTCTTTGACACATAATATATGTAGGTAACTAGTATGAAGTTTACGCATTTGTCAATTATTCGATCCAGTCCGAGCGTCGACTATATGGAAACAAGCCCGAGTAAATAAATAAACTTGGGACTGTTTAAACAGATTATCAACTTGCGAGCCAATGTTGTAAGTTCAGTTTTCGTAAGGACGGAATAAGATACCTTGTCGGGACGACAAGGTTGTTGGTTTGTAACAATAAACAAGTTTGAAACACCTGTTACACATGAGACGTACGAATGCCCCTTCGCCTGAAAAAGTTTTGTATTAAAGTTATGAAATCAAACGCGTACGCAATGCGCGCACATGTGAAAGGTTTCAATACTTTTAATGCATTAGGCGTAGGGCGTAGGTCGTTCGTACGTCGGTCGTACGGGACTAAGAACATAAATGTTAAGGAATATCCCGAAATAACAAGTTTTTATGACACCTATTTAGTAAGTAAGAATCCTAGATGTTTTTAACGTATTTAAGACTTTTGACCAAGTCTGGCTGGATTCACTGCTTAAGCAAATTTTCCACGGTTTTCTACCTTAACTTTATTTTTGTATCTTCTTTTTTTTTTTGGTCGACGTTTATCTGCAGATAGTCAATTTTTTCATTTATAGATCAACGACTTATCGTATTAATGGTTTTGCTGACGATGGTCCTTCTATAGCCCAATATTTAGTTTTTAAATCAGTTTTTAGCTGATTTAAGCAGAAACGCATACCAATAAAGATATTATTTTAAAGTACCCTAACAATGGACTCGGGGTTCAAACCATTTGGCCATTTTGATGCCCCAAAACATTGATTTTTATACTTCCAAAAAAAAGCTCATAAAGCCTTTTGCGTTGACACAGTAGCATTTAAGGAGGTTTGCACTGGAAACACAAAGTCACGAAACGCTAATATTGTTTTGATTGGATGGACGGTTGTTATTATAAACTGTATCGTCGTAAAAACTCGTTAATTCGAGGGCCAGTTCAAGTAAGTCAAAAAATACCAATGTCATTGGTCAAATTTTGCCTTCGTCGGTTTTTTGTTTAGACGAGGCGTTTCTGTTTAAATTTGCTGCAATGTAGAATTGCAAAAACAAACAATTTTAACGCTGTTTTAACGGCGACAAGCCTAATTTTGCTTTTTGATTTTTAGTGTTTATTTGTTATTGTGGCAAGAATTATTATTGGTTATTATAGTTTCGAATATTTTGTAGCTTATTGTTTCGTCATGTTTTAGGAAATTTGTAATTCATTTTCAATTGTCGTAATATCACTTTTAATAAAACGAAGTCAAGGTACGTATACACACACAGATCGTATCATGACTTCGTTATTCCTTTGCTAATTTCACCTTTAAGCAAAAAAATATTTTCCCTCCTACTTCGCAAACCTTTAGATGTTTGAAGCAACTTGTGTAATCAAATTGGGTGATAGAGGGTAGGGTTTTAATTTTTTATGTAATTTTTTTCTATTTAATTTTCTGTGCGGAAAACATTTGAAAAATAAAGTGAATAAGTTTGAGAATAATCGAGCAACATTACCGAAGATACAGCGGTTTCAGTAACTGTATTTCATCCATTAGTCCCATAAACGTTTTAGTACAAATTTTTGAGTGCTCAGAACTTTCAAGTGCTTTTCCCACAACTCACGACTTTAAAGTCGGTATCCATTATAACTTCAAAAATACTGCACCGATCCTTTTGAAAATTTGACTACAACTTCTTTACACAATTTACGAGGTAACATTGCAGAGTGTTTTTAAATTTATCAATGTTTCTAATTAATATAAGAACAAAGCCAATATTCTTCTCAAAAATTACATTTTTTACTTCAAAGTGTTCCTAAAAAGTAAACAAGTTTAACGATTATCTAACAAACGATGATTTTAAATTTTGTCGTCATTCAGCACCGAGATCTGATAGCCAATCCATTTGTAACTTCTTTTAGAGCCGCTTTCTAATCATTGCTAACATTGCCGCATTTTTTAACATAAAATGTTAACAATATTTTTCTAATATTATATTTTATTGCACCATTAGTTAATAAATAAATTTCATAAAGGTTGGGATCCAACGATGAAAGTTTATCAATGAAATTTTTGTGTCGTGAGTGTAAAAACAAATGGTGAATCCCAATCTTTAAAATATACCTTTTTACCCAAGCTATCTTCACATACGTTCTGCCACTCCCACTCATTAGATCAAAAACAAATCATAGTTACTGCTTTAATTTAGTTATTATATTTATTTTCCAACCAGCCAGTAGGCATGCTAATGTGCATCTCTTTACAGTCCATATAAATAGGATTGAGTTTCCCACTTCGCTTTTTTCCTAATCTATAAAGTTTTAAGGCTGTAAAACGTATTGTTCTTTGAAAATCGAGCTGAAACCCTCCGTAGTAAATACATTAAATTTTCGTTGGCGGAAATTAGTTTTTTTTAAACAGCCTGTCAATTTTCTTCAATCAAAAACAAATTTTAAAACATTGTTTAGCCTAAAGGCACGTTCGAAAAAGCTTTTACTACCTAAAAAGTATATTAAAAATTATGTTTGGTTTTCTTTAATAAAAAATTAAATTAAGAAAGTTACGGCTTATATTGTAGCCTGTGTTAGTCTCCCTTTTTCCCAGAAGAGCTTCTCATGATTTTGATTTAGTAAAAAAAACAAATTTAATATGCTATATGAGGACGAAAAATTATATATTTTTATAAGTTATACTTTGTGCTTAAAAAATGTGGACATACAGGGTGTCCCAATTTGGTTGCAACTACGGGCTATTTTAGTTATTAATAAACATATAACCGTGCGGTTTTCGCCAATTCAAGAGACTTTTTGGTGAAACGAAAGATGTAAACAAAGCCGTCATAGCCTTTTTAGTTTTTAAGTTACAGAGCGATATGGAAAATATTGCATTATTAAGTACTTTAAGTATTAGTTGACTGACAACTTACATATATAAAAGCTAAAAACGGACCCTTATATAACATTTAATGTGGAATGCAGTGGCGTAGTCGGAATTTTTGATGATGTTTACAAGGGGACAAATGGGCCAAAAATTTTATTTCTCGAAAGAAAGTCATTCTTTATAAAAATGTGTGCTTTTAAAAAAAAGAAATATGATTCACGAAGTGAAAATGTTGAGTTCGTATACAGGAGTCGCAAAAACTTACAACACATGATTTTTTTGTAATAATAAACTACCATTATTTTCTTGAAAATATTTTTAAAAGTTTGCATATTTAAATGTTAGATAACTTTTAATTCCTAACATCTTTTCTTTAGAAATTTTTTTAATAATATAAAAAATAAATGAACTTTTCTCTTCAGCAAAATTTATATTATTTGACATTCTTTGTATACCACTGCAAAAATTGCATTTCAGATTTTAAACCATGCAGAACTTTTAATAATAAGAATCTTTTTTCGTAAAATTACTAATAAACAAGTTTTCCACATGGTGCGAACTTATGTAGACACTCTGTATATATTTTTAAATATTAGATAAGCCACAAGTTTAACCTTGCCCAATCCGCGTTAAATATCCCTGTACTTATCTGAACTATTCTGCTTATTTTGAATTATTAACACATTTATCTATTCATCCGCTTAACACAATAAAAACTTCCTGAAGTAGAGGTGTGACTGTGATCGCAGTCGCTGCTACTAATTACCGGTTAGTAACAAATCATTTTGGTAGCTGCTACTTGGGCCTAGCGATAGCAGTGAAAAAATCACTCTTTAATATTCGCAGTTCGCAGAGATTGTGATTCTAACCTCTTTCGGTTATGTTTATGGTGATTATCACAGTGATTATGCATGTTTACGTTAGTGAAACGGGATGCAATTGGCTTGCTTACCGGATAACAACTTTTTTATCAATTTAATTTGTTAATAAATCTATCGCGAATGGGTTGCCCAAAAATATGATCAAAGCTATAAATGTTTATAAAAAAATTGAGATATTTGATAAACTTCGTGTAATGTCAGTTTTTTTAAATGCATTTACTTATATGCTAATGCAAATCTTGGGTTAACTATGACTTTATTTATAAAAATTTAGCATGTTTCCGTAAAGAGTTATAATATCACAGTTTGTAGTTGCAGCTACTTTTAGATAGCAGTAGCAGCGATCACCGATATCATAAAATCACTGTTAAGCCCACCGCTACCTTGAAGGGCTTCCGTATAAATACTACTAGTGACTTTTAGACTACGCGCCTCTAACCAAACTTTATCGTTTGTTTATATTAATAGCGTGCACTTCCGAAAACTCCCCGGCTATTACCGATAACAACGCATGCGTTCAAATTTCCCGATTTTGTTTTGTTTTTCTCCTGCAATTACGCGATAGGCCGATCCGAGCCAATCATACGTTAAAGTTATAAAAATAATTCGATTAAGTACGTTTAACTTTTCTGAAGCTAATCAAAGTACGAATATTTTATAATTATTCTTGCTATTGACGAAACGCCGCGTCGCGGTTGTCGGTGTGTAGTAATAGTTATTTGTTAAGATTAAAAACAAACAATCACCTGTTCAAGTTAGGTGCCTCAGTTATTTTTAAGATCTCGGTTTAATACGATCAATATTGTTTAATTTAACTAATCACAATGCCCGGCCGGTGTCGCAGCTAGTGGAACTTTTATACTATTTCTCCATTAAAAGTGGAAAAACCGATGATTAATCCGTTGTTGTGTCATTGATCGACTTTGCGTTTATTGCAGTGCTTTTTGGTGATTTTCGTAATAGGTGTATGCAACAAGTTGGTCTTAAAGAATCTAGGTTTATTATTATTGGTTTATGTTATTTACCGAAGAGGGCCATATAAGTGGTTTTCCTTGTAAAAAACGAGTAGTTATCTTTCATAAGTCGCTAAAAGACAGTTTCAAAAAATTGATCATGGGTTAACTCCGATCCAAAAATCACTATCATTTTGATCAATTGATCCTTAACTCGGGTTGAATTCTACTGACATAGCTGAAAGCCAGGGTTAAATAGAAATGTCAACAATAGCTTATTTATTTTTTAGGTTTTAAATATATATTTATATCGTGTTTATTATTCAAAAAAAAAAAGATTAGAAAACAATAATTCGATATTTATAACTTACTCACAGCTTAAATATTGTTAAAATCTCTAAAAATAATTGCACGACCAGGAACAAAGCCCATGGGTTATGTTTTGTTTTTACACGAAGCTGATAAATTAAGGGTAAATGGAAAATGCGTGTTCAGAAAATAACGAAAATCTTAGTGAATCTTAAAAACAGCTGATTGGAATTACCTTAATCCATAGGATAAATATTTGAAAATGCCTAAAGAAGTCTTGTCGTATAGATTACATAACATAAGACGTCTTAACTTTTCTGTAGATTTTAAAACTTTATACTCAAAGTTAAGTGCTATCTAAGATACAGCAGAAAATACCAGTGTACTCCGTCTATAACGTGCCTGTGATATAATGTACTTTAGGTTTTTATTTTATAGGACCCGACAAGTAACTCTTGTAATTTATTTTTATGGGTATCTTCTTCTTTTTTAGCGTATTCCTGGGTATAAAATACTGTAGTTTGAAAATTAACTCTCTTAAAGTAAGATTATTGCATAATTTTTTGTAAAATTTTCTTCGGGGTTTATCCACACATGAAATTTATGCTGAAATGAGCCAAGTATTTGAAGGGGATTATGCACAGTTGAACGAAGATTAATGCAATTTAAAAAATATATATTTGAATTGAAAAAAAGTGAACCGTTGGGGTTAAGGTAGTAACTAAAAATAATATTGACGCTATAAAAAAATTCATGTCAAATACAGGAAAAACAGCACAAACAACATCTTGAAGATTCATGCACCGATTTTACAATTAATACTACACGATTATTTGAAGCTTGTTAAGTGATAAATTTGCAATTTGATTTTGGGCGTTTTTCCCAAACGAATTGCATTAGACCAAAGAATAAAATATGGCTTTAATATTATAATTTGCATATAAAAAAAATTCAACCAAAATTTCTTAAAAAGGCACAATCAAGAAACCAAAAATTACACAACTGTATTTCTAGATACACTAAAAAGAGTTACATATAGATTTACACTTGTACTTGCTAAGTCCAATTTATTAAAAGCCTTAAGTACTTAAGGCCAGACTTATTTCTTGATACCTTGTGGTTTCATTAGGATAATGCATTGCATATCTAAGTTTCAAAATCTAAGATTATCCATCTTAGAGCCCAGATCTAGCCCCATACGATTTTGGGTTATATTACTTACCTAAAACAACAGCTTAAAGGTAATCATTTTATTATTGCATTAAGTAAGGGTCATTTAGACGCAGGTGTTAACGCTAATGATAACGAAGGAGTAGCAGTAGCGTTAAACCAAAATAAAGTTACCGTTTTAGTACAAAACTCCGGTTTTTAAATATTTAATGTAATATTTTTTATAAAAAATATTAAAATGCTAATCTTATTTTAAAATGTACTTAAATAATTTAATTAGGTAAAATAAACCAATCTTTAACACTCATTAAAAAACAAAAAAAACTATTTTTGATTCCTTTTAACGGTCTTCTGATAATTTTACAATTAATGTGACTACATTGACAATCAGCACGATTTTGACACACACCCGTCAAGCATAGAAAAAAAATTACAATCGAATTGTTCGACACAGAAGAACACATCCACCTTATTTTTTTTATCTTTGGACAAACCACGAAGGCTAAAAGCCTAAATACTAACGTACCGTGGGTGTCTGTCTGAAGCGAGGTAAGAGGGAGTTTGTTGACACGGGACTTAAATAGTTGAAGATTTGGGGGGAAGGAAAGACTTCCGCGGGCAGCAGGTTCCACAGTCAAGAGACTCTAGGGATAAAAGAACGAAAAAAGTGGGAAGTTCGGGGCCTGTCCAGTTGGACCTATAAAAAAACGATAAATCCCCCACAACCCGACGATGGGCAAGAGAGGCAAGCCTTTCTGTAAGGGATTATTAATGAGACAAATAGCTCTTCTTTGAATAGAATCAAGAATGCTTAGGGTTGTGGGGGACGCCATGCCCCAGATATGGGAACAATATTCCAAGGGAGGTCGGATTTGGGACACATATAAAGTGTAGATATAAATTAGAAGGGGTCCTTATAGTCCAAATTTATCCCTATGGAAGTTTCATTGTCTAGAAACAATTATATAGTTAATTAGATTGACACGCCCAGTTAAATATTTAGTTACAAAAACAACGTGTGACTTTAATTAACACCTCGTACATGGTACTAAATATTTATTTAAATATTGCAGTATCTGTTAAATTAAATATTTTCGAAGCAAACATTACTTGGAATTTCGAAATCAATTCGGAAATTGCCTAAATAAACTTGGATAAAATTAAATTGATATGTTAAAAGAGAAAAATTTATTAACTGACCTATATATACATTTATTTATTTATATTTCCTTGAATAATAGACATAAATTTTGGAAAAATACTTCATCGCCATTTTTTATAATTTATAAATTTATATTACCTTTTAGGATTACCACGTTTTTTCTTAAAAATATGCATACATATATACTAAACTCCAGTATTTTCGGAGTTATTTAAAGAAAAAAGATGAAAAATACAAAATTGTGAAAACTTGTTTTTTACTTTAAGCTCTATTTTTTTGAAATTAGTCATTTTAATTGGTCAAACTTTTTAGACGTATTAACAATACATGCATTAAGAAAATAGCACATGGGTGAAGCTCAATTTTAATTAGCGGGTTGTTTTCATTGATTTTTTCGTATAGAATATTAGGTAATGACCTTATTTATTTTATTATAACTCACTCAATTTTCATGCTAAATAGTTCTTTTTAAAGAATGGTCTGATTATGTACCTACTTCGAAAAAATTCTTATGAGTTTTCCTTGAAAAATGCAGCATTTTCCCGTTATTTGACTGTAAATCTAGCAAATTTTGCATTTAAAACCCATTAAAACCGTCGATTTTTCGTCAAAAATTAATACTTTCAATCGCGAATAAATTGAAAAATATTAGTTTTACGAAAAAAAGGTATGGAATATTTTTTGATTCGACCGATTTCTGTGGTTAAATTGTAATAAATAGTTTTCACCCATGGGATGGGGTGGCAACCACCACCATGATTTTGGTGCGATTTCTTGTGCTATTCCCTACCTTCTGTTAAAATTTCAAGTCAATTTACAGGACCAAATAATTGCGAGGTAAAATGATTTATTACCTGTACTAAAAGGTATATTTTATTGGTTGTAATTTAAGTCGTCTGTCGCCTTACATTATTAATAAAATAAATCTTAACAAGAGCCTAAAATATCCAAAAAAAAATCTTAATTTTACTTATAGATTATAGGATTTCAAAGAATTTATCTGTTATCAGGGCCCCGATTTTTGACTTGGGGAGTAGAAATTTCTGATGGAAAAGGTACTTTGTTTGTCTCTTTCTATTCAGAGTTGGGTCGAATACTAAAAATCGGTATTCCAATACAAGTACGAATACCGGAAAATAAGTATTTGAACACCGAATACTTGAATACTTGGAAGAAAAAAACTAAAAAAATATTTGAATACTCAGTATTTATAAATACTCGGAATCGGTATTCGAATACTGAAGAAAAATAAATGTGAATACCCGTATTCGATATTAGAATACTAAAGAACAAAAAGTTAGTGCTTTAAAATTTTAAAAAGCAAAAAAAGGGCTTAATATTCTCTTCTTACCACGCTCCTTAACTTCTTAAAAATAAAAAGGACCTCAATTTTGAAGAGCACAAAAAAACGTTCCCACCTGATATTTTTTCCCTCACACCATTCTAAAATTGATAATTTCGGTATTCGAATACTGTTCATTCAAATAGTCGCTACACCGGTATTCCAATGTTGAAGAAAATTTATTCGTTGAATACTGAAAAAGCATTCGAATACAGAATCCCGAATACTGACCAAAAAGTATTCTGCCGAATACCGAATACCAAATACACAAATCTATTCGAATACCGGCCCAATGTATTCTGAATACTATTCAGAATACTGAGTATTCGAATACGCTACGGTAAATTAAAAAAGAGAGGAAAGAAACCTTTTCTATCAAAAATTTCTACTCCCTAAGCCGAAAATCGAGGCCCAGCAATATAAATGGTAACAAACCCAATCTCATTAATATTTCAATTGCCATTTCAATTGCCGTATTTTTGCAAATTTAACGTTATTAATTATTCAAACATCCCAGACCATATCGATCACTTTACACTGATGTATACGTGCTCATTAGCACGGTGGAAATTCAATATCCTTTCTCCGATACAGGGTATAATGATCTCTAAAGGTCAGTTTGTCTAACCTTTAGTTATCTGTCGCATTCTATTCTTCTATATCACAGATAAAGGATAACTTAAAAATTATTCTGGGTAAAAATAAAAGATATTTTATCATTAACATTTAAAATTATAGAATCTACTTAGCGGCGTTTCTCTCTGCAAAACTATTGTTTACAAAAAATTAAAAATTGCTAGATTTGCCATTAAATTAAACACTTATAAAGAGAACGGGACCCGTATCTTAGTTTTTTTGTATCTCTTGTCGTTTAGCCTATACCCTATAATACCAACCAAAAAAACAATCTGTACTTATTGAAAAATAATAGTCGGGGAGGTAGCAACGTCAGGGAAAGTAAGAATTTTAGGTTGGCTGATTTTTGATATGTTGATTTCCCTCCTCTTTCGGGTAAATCGGGTAGCTCCTCAGCTGTCTGGCTGGCGGTAGCGGTTGCATTGGCGTTCAGCTGTGACCTTGACATTTAGAGCTGTCACTGATATGTTAAAAAATGCAGACCTTGGTCATATATTATTATTCCAAGTTTGATCAAAATATACCGTACGGTACAGAAGTTAGGAGGACGACTGTATAATTAGCAATGATACAAGTGTCTGGCAATAAAAAATGTGTTTGGTAAACCTATTTAAAAAAAAATAGAAACTTAGGTTTCCTAAAATGTTTTAGATTATTACCTGTACACGTAGGATGCGAATAATTAAACGCAACCACTACCGCCAGCCAGACAGCCCAGGGTCTATTCAGAAGAGGAAGAAGAACATCATATTAAAAAAATCAGCTGACCTAAAATTCTTTTTCGAAAACGTTGCTTAAGTCCGCGCGTTTAGTAAAGAGGCCACCGACGTCATCATTATCTACGCAAAATCTTCTGTAACTCTCTTTCAATCGTGGTTTCGAGGGCGAGGGCGAGGGCGTATCGTTACCTAGAAAGTAGTCATTTTAAAGATTTGATTTGAAAAAATAAATACCATTTTAAATACGGGATGAGGGAATAAGAGGAGATTTTGCGTCGATGGCCTCTTTACTAAACGCGCGGACCCTACCTCCTATACTATAATGTTTGGCGTGCTCTTTAGTGCCCTCTTATACACGGAACAAGTCGATTGACCGTTTAAAACTTTTGTATTTAATATTGCATCACTTTTTTATAAATTGCTGTAGATAATGATAATAATTAAGAACAATCGATAATAATACGATTATACGCTTTTACATTTTATTTATATTCGCGAAAAAACTTTTGTAAATAACAATATTTTATCTACATTATCTGAAGTATAAAGTATCGTTTACATGGTTTACAGTTTGTTAAGTGGTTTGTTTTTATTTTTTTTTTTTTTAGATCATTATGCCCAGGTACAGGGTTAGCCAAAGATAATTAAAAAATATGAAAAAGGAAAATGATGTGGATTTAAACAAAAATATGCGGGGTCATTCAAATTACATGAATGTAGTAACATTGGGCCATATGAATAAAAATAAGCAAATGCTTATACTTACAAAAATGTAAATTAATGCTTTACAGAGTATAAATAAAATTGTAAGTAAAAATGCTTTTACTTACAATACTAGAAATTTTTATGCTACTGAATAGCAGCATTACTTTTCTATATAAGGAAATACTGCACTTGTAAGCAAATGGTTGACTTTATCCATACGTTTGAAGTAAATCCTTCCATATTATGAGCATTTGCTTATACTTTTAAGCGAAAGCATTTACTAACAATTAGTAATAGCAAAGACAATTGTAGTTTCACTTTAGACTTCCAGAACAATGTTAAATTTTTGGTCATTCTTTGGCTGAATTTATGAAGCGGCAAATTATACGCACTGTTTACGTGTGTACTCGATGGATACCCGCTTCATAAATTCCAGGAATCGAGCGTCCAAGCTGATGACCAAAAATTTAGCATTGTTCTGGGTGTCTACAGTGAAATTGCAATTGTCTTTGGTAATAGTATAATCTTTTGCTTCTTTTTGTTCATATGGCCCGTTTATTATTAAAAATACATGGAATGCCCTAATTATTGTATTACCATTTAAAAGATCTATTGAATTAATTAAAAAATAGCATCTTTGGTTTTGGAAATATGGCCATTTAAATCTAAAAAAGCTTAGTGCTTATGGCTAAGAGCTGTAGATATAATGGAAATTTAACGTAATTTTCATATTTTGATGGCCATATTTCCAAAAGTCCAGAAGTTGGATATATTAAATATGGTTTTTTCTGAGAGCTCTTTACAATACACTTTAAATGGTTATACAGGGTGTTTCATTAAAAAATGCTAGTATACTACCAAACACATAAAGATGGCCTTATATCCGAAACTATAAAAATTTGATGTATCACATGTAGTAAAAATGTTCTATTTACTCTTTAAAAGGTCTATTGAAAAAAATAACTTTTTCCAGTTAATGACATGTAGTATTTTTTAAAGCTTTTTGATAGATTTTTGAATGATGATAAAATTAGCGGGGTATTTTCTTTTAAAAAATGTTTTTTACTTTGTAACTTAAAAACATGATTGTCAATATCTTTAATTTTTAAAATCTTAAAAATTTTACAGCATAATTTCGTTAGGGTTTAACCCTGGAATTAAATTACTTTAAATGAATTAGTATAAAACCTGTTGGCTGGTATTGTGGATAAGGTACATCAAAAAGTTTAAATTTGTTGTTTTTAATTTAAAATGTTCACACGTGTTCAACAAGGTAACACTTTTTTATTTGTAATTTTTTAGAAAATTATAATTTATATAAAAGTTGGAGCATCATTCAACACTGTATGTCAAAAAATTAAAGGTTATAATATATATAATAATTCCTTATTTTAAACAATATAACAATATGTTTAATATAAATAATATCCAGAATGAAGAGTTATGCCCAAATACCAATACCCTTTCTGCTTTAGATCCTGATTCAATAATACTTTAAAAAATTAGTGCTGAAATTTGAGAACATTTTAAGATACTTTTTCGAAAATTACTTAACTAATGCAACATACCAAAGAAGTGTAGGTATACTAAAAGTTAGGTTAAGGAGTAAGACATCTAAATATTTACATAAATACTACGTTTTTCTTTTGCATAATTTTTAATTATTTCTTTTTTTTTATAATAATGAGGCAACCACAAATGTAGTTCTGTTTTAGTCATAGGTATTTAAAATACATGGTTTCTTTAAAAAGTTAAATGAATTTTGTTCTCTCTACATCATTATATTCCGGTGATTGCTTTGGGGTATTATTGCGTACTCCGAGTTTCCAGTTTTAATTCCCAAAGTTCTGGAAATACAAATGAGAAACTGTTTTAAAGCGCATCTAATTATTTTTTGTCTATATTTCGTATTCAGACATCATTTTCTTTTCAAAAACAAACAAACATTATGTCCTTGGTTGACTTATTTTTGTATAGCAATTTAAATGTTAAATAGAAAGATATACTTGACTACCCAATCATTGCTTTTTTTTCGTGTTTAAAAAATTGTTTTCATTTTTGTAGAGCTTGTATATTTTTAAGCCATATAGCATACCACGGTGTTGATCCAATAAAAGTAAAAATAAAAGATTGGATATCTACCCAATTTTTAACGACGTGGAATTTATTGAGTTTATTTGATCACTTACAATTTATTTGGAGGGTTTTTATTATTTTGGCATATTAACAAGACATAAAATTGCGGGATAGTAGGAAAGATTTCACCTCATTCCTCAAATGCCGCGGCATCAACTTTTCCATTTTTCAATTTTAGAGTAAGCTTTCGCTTTCAAAACAAAAACAAAACTTCTTCAACTAACCGATAAAATTTTTAAATATGCTTTTACAAACGCGTATAAATCTTTATAAGTTAGGTTATTTTTGGAATTCTAAAATTATATTTTAATTGTAACTTTCAGAAACTTTTTAATTCTTAGTGTGCACTGATTTTGAAACACATTGTAAATAAATATTAACAAAATTGTACGAAATCGTTGCGTAAGATGTATTGAAAATATTTAATGGTGACATTTATTTAAACAAAGATTTCACAACATTAAACAATTGATCCTTAATATAGATGCCTGCCAATGTCAAATGTTTAGGGTATCGAACTGGGCAAACGCGTCACTTTTTTGTTGGACAAGTTTACCACAATTTTTACATCCAATCTTTAAACATTGTGCCAAAAATCGTTAATGATGTATTAGCCAAGTATTGGTATAGTTAGAACCATATTTATTTCATTCTGAAAGCGCCGCCAAGAACACAAAAAAGATAAAGTAAATAAACCTTTTCAAAAGTACATAGTCTCTGACAGAGCCTGATTACATATTTTTATAAAAATAAGTAAAAATATTGCGAAAACACGTATCTCGTACTTAAGAAACATTCTCCTATTTCGTCTCTGGCGTGCCATAAAACCTGTAACGCGTGGCGTAGTCGTCGGGTTAAATATTTTTGCTGCAATAAATCATTGTTCACAAAAGGGTTAATTTTTTGTGTACTTGGCGGCATCGCTTTCAGAATAAAATAAATATGGGTCTAACTATATATACGCTCTTGGGATTTTCTTGTGTTAGAACTGTATGTAGAGAGGCTGTTTGTGTGCTTTAATGATAGAAATATGAATATATTAAAAAAATGGAAACGTGTCCAAAAATAAATTTAATAAATACATATTTTTAATAAATCCTAATGGTTAATGATGCAACAAGAAAAAGGAAAAAATATTGTTTTGTTTTATAACATAAAAATAACATATAATTCTTAAAAACTCTTTGGTAACTCAAAAATACTATTTTAAGAAAAAAAGTAACATTGATACATACCTAACAAGATTGTTGTTTAGCTTTTAAAAATAATTGTTTAATAGGAATTGGCAAGGTATAAAACGCAAATTTAAAAAAAAATTGTTGTAGTCGCAATTGTCTGTAACAATTAGGTTAATAAAATAAACACATTCCATCTATAGCTACGGCAGCTTCAGTAGTAGAATCGTTTGGTTAAGTTTGTCGG
Source organism: Listronotus bonariensis (assembly GCA_014170235.1). NCBI lineage: Eukaryota > Metazoa > Arthropoda > Insecta > Coleoptera > Curculionidae > Listronotus > Listronotus bonariensis. Next base: position 82,027 of record JACEGR010003163.1, on the reverse strand, counting down.
TTAAGTTACTGGATGTATGTAGGTAATTTGATTGAAATTGATAAAAATTTTGATGTATATTGGTGCCTAAACGGTGAGGTTTATCGACTTTAATAAAGAGTACCTTATAGGTTTTTAATTGTCTATAAAATGGCGCCAGCTTTGCGATATCTGTCAAAATAAAAAGTTATGATGTAAATAAATTTTAAGTTTTAGGTAAAGTGCCCTCTGGCGGTATTTAAAAACGCACTTTTATCTTAAAATTTTAGAATCTGCAAAGCTCGATTTGTGTGCCAAATATCAGCTGGATTGGTTAAAAAATAAATGCAATATGGCGAAAAACCAAAATAAGAATTGAACTTTGACGTCTTGTAACTCAAAAACGAATGACATTTTGAAATTTATATGAAGCCTACCCTTATTTCGTCAAGTAGAATCACCCCCTTAAGTTTCATGATCGATTTTTGAATCACCCTGTATCAAAAAACAGCTTACTTAATATAAACAAATCGAGGTAAACATAAATAAACCAAAATTTTTGCGAGATGTAGCTGTGAATGTCCGCGACAGTCGGCAAGCAATGGACGAGTAGGATGACGTCACAGCGAGAACGGCTCGCAGCGCGGGGTCCTGATAGATATCGAGGGCCTCGATAAGACCCATAGACATGATTTGGGTATCAAATTGGGCGGGTTTCGTAAGTGTAATCCGTACAATTTCTGGCACAATGTTTAAAAATTTCATGTAAATTGTGATAAACTTGCCCGACAAAAAAGTGACTCGTTTGCCTAGTCCGACACCCAAAAATATGACATTGACAGTCGCGTTAAAGCGCCGCTTCCATTTATGGCGGTATGAATATTCGTGATAGACTCGTCAAAATGAACCGCTCTAAAAGGTTTTAAAAGTGTTATGAGAAAAGTACAATTTATTTTAACAATATTAAAAGTTTTTTATTTAAAAAAATATTAATATAATTTTATTATAATTTATTTAAATATGGATAATTGCTTTAGTAACAAAACTCCACACTCAAATACAAAATTATAAAAATAGTTCAGTCTTCAAAGCCCGATTACATGGAAACGGCTTATTTGACAATTTGCAAAGAGAGCTTTTTTATAGGAAATTTAATTTTCTTTAAGAATGTGTATTATTAAATTTTTTTAGATAAATGATGTTCGATTTTTTGCATAAAAAATATTGTTGGTCGCAGTGATAGACTTCCTAATATTAATATAAAGGGTTCTAACTAACACATTTTTTTTTACTGTAATCTATTAGTTTTTTTGCCCAGTGTAACGTTTACATCAATATGTTAGTTAATTAGATGGCGAATTAGTTAAGCAAAAAAATATTTTTAAATTTAAATCATCTTACTAAATATGCCTCTTTAAAACTAAAATATCATTTTATAATGGTACTATTTTGGGTAATGTTTGTGTAGCTAATCAGTTATAAAAGTATAACGTCACTTTTAATAAACATTTTAATCATATGATTACGAAGCATCCAAATTTTAATACAGACAAATTTGTATTGTAACAGTGATTCGTAATTTGGGGTTTAGTTTTTTTATGTTATAGAAAATCAGTGGGATAGTGAGAGTGCAAAGGTTAAAATCAATAGGATTTAGAATTAGAACTGTGCTTGCCAGCGATTGTTATCTTTGATTAAAGCCAATTCTTAATTTGTAAACAAAAATATTTAAAGTGATTAAAAATATTAATATTCACATGTAAAGCTTACACAAGTTAGCCTACCTGCACAAAAGAGAGCTCACGAGTAAGTGCGATCGCACAGTGCAGCAATCTGTGGACAAAAACCAAATTTCCGTTTTTTTTGCATATGGGTCCTGTTTTTACTAGAAATGTTACTAAATTGAATCATAACCCAAAATCATACATTTGTATGTCGACGCATCATTGAAATGTAGCGCATTAAAGTATAGACAAATTGTAGGTAGTATAACAGTTATATTAGTTGCGATTTTGCCTTAAAAAAATTACAAAAAAGTGCTTTTATAAGTCTTATATGATTAAGAGGATGCCGTACACGTTAAATTCAGCTAAAACGCGATTCGCTGCTGTTTTTTTAATATTTGTTTTGGAAAAAGTTGTATATAGAAAAGTGTTTTAAATTGATCCAAAGATTATCGGAAAGTGGTTATTTTTACGGTTTTGTAATTTTGTGAAATTTAATGTGTTAATTTATAAACATTACCAAAATTTAATTAACTTTCCGATAATCTTTGAGTCATTTTAAAACACTCTTCTATATACAACTTTTTCCAAAACAAATATTTAAAAAACGGCAGCAAATCGCGCTCAATTTAACGTGTACGGCATGCTCTTAAGGCGACAAATACATGTAAACAGTGACGTAGCTAGAGGTGTTGCGGTCCAGGTTAAAAGGTAAAGTCGTGGCTTATAGCATTTCAGTAAATAAATGTTTTTGTGGAAAAAATTTTGGCAAGCAAATAAAAATCCTCACCAGCAAAATGGGGCGCCTCCACCCTTAAAAGATATACTTTCTAAAAGTCGGGTTCCTTTTCTACTTTTTCTTTGTAACAAAAAGTTGACAACAAAAAAAAATGTCCTGACCAAACGGGTTTCCTCACTATATTACATCCTTGTTTCTTTCTTAACCACTTTTTTCTTTCAACATTTTAGTTACTAACCACAAAAACTAAAAATGTATCTTTCTCTCTTTAAAACCCTCCTTTTGGGAGCCCTTCCAACTGGTGCCCGAGCTCCCCTCCTACGCCTGTGCATGTAAATTACTTAGGCCCAGTTGTACATAGCAGGTTTAACCTCAGTTTTCCTGAACTGAGGTCAGGCCCTTGAACTTTCCGTAAAATCTCAATATTAGTGTCTGTGTCAAGGAATTAAAAGAAATTGAGATTTTACGGAAAGTTCAAAGGCCTGATCTCAGTTAAGTAGAACTAAGATTAAACCTGCTTTGTACAATTAGGACTTTATAATTACATCTTTAGGATCTAATTAAGTCCATTAATTTGTTTTTCTTATTAAAACAAAATGGTGCAGATTTTTATTTATTGCTTTGCTTTGGCAAATTCAGTAAACTATAAAAAAAAATACATTTGCAATTTTTGCTATTTTGTAGAAAATTTAATGCAGATTAAGGCTATCATACTTAGAATTGCAGTTGTTTGCAACACTTTTAAAAACAGATCGTTTTTACTTTGCAACAATTACCTACGGTGTTTTAAAGCTCGAGTTTCGGCAATAGGACAAGGAAAAAAATTTTAGAGCTAATTATAAATACTATCTGAAGTCCAATAATAACACCTCCGTTAATTTTTTCCTTTATTCCACAAAACTAACGATAATATGAGTTTATTGGGTGAATTCTGTAGTTTTTAAATCAATTATCAAATTTTTATTATTTCTTAAGATATACGGGGTAGGAAAAAAAGTACGATATTTTTAATTTATTATATTATACCACCATTCTAAACATCGTCCAAAGAGCTTACAAAATTACCAAATTTGATATGTCTATCTCTCTTAGCTTTGGATGTATTAATTTTGTCCAACAGTCCCATAAGCTCGCTGCACTGTGGATCGTGTGTATAATGAACTGATTTCTACGCAAATGACTTCCTCGCAGACTTGCCTCTTTAGGTAGGTTCGACGGCATGTCAGACCATGTTAAGCCTTTTATGTACTACATCTACAATAGTTGTTTTCCGTACAATTAAAAAATGAATCATATAATAACAAAAAACGTTGTTTAAAATATCCTTGATAAACCATATTTTTTACTATACTTGTTAAGTATTTTATTTTAATTTATAAATATTTATCTTTTTAAAATAAAATAACTTTTTGCTGGTTCAAGCCTTCCTCCATTTACTTTTTCTATAAATTTTTTAAAGTATAGTGCGTCCAATCTAACTTGTCCCCAGTTTAAATGTCTGTTACTTATTTATTTCTTAACTTAACAAAATATTCCAAAAGCAACTTGTACAGTGAATTACTTTTTTTGTTATAAAGATTACACAAAACAGTTTTATTAACAGAATATATTGACATAACTTACTTTTTTTAATGGGACACCCTGTATATTATACAATTATTAAAAAGGTCTTTTAAAGAGCCTTACAAAAATACTACATTTGATATATCGGTCTTTAATAGTTTTTTAAATATAACCATTTGAATTCAATAAATAAGAGATACAATTTAATATAATAGACTGTAGATATAATTTCCATTATATCTACAGTTTAAGTTTAGTCCTGTAGGGTAGGTATAGGGAAATTACATATAATATTTTTCAGATTCAAATGTATACATTTCCGAAACCATTAAAGATAGATATGTAAAGCTCTTTAAAAGATCTTTTTAATGGTCGTATAATATACAAGGGGTACCATTAAAAAAGTAAGTTATGTCAATATATTCTGTTAATGAAATCGTTTTGTGTAATCTTCATAACAGAAATTAAACTTGATAATTTACTGTACAAGTTGATTTTGGATCATTTTTTTAAGTTAAGAAATAAAAGTTATAGACATTTAAAATGTGGACAAGCTAGATTGAACGCACTGTACATTATTTTAACTTTTGCCTTAAAAGTAAAGCTAATGCAGTGAATACTAAATGGCCCTTTTGCTTAATTCCGGATTTAAATTATACGGTTATTTGAGAAAAAACAGATGAACATGCGGAAATGCAGAAAGTAGATGTTGTTGAAGTTAAGACAAAAGTTGGTATTGAATCGGACATATATCTAAAAGTTTACCCTAAACATCAAAACTATCGAATAAAAACCACTAAGGTCAGTAGTAAGTTAGATGTAAAAACGTCAGTTACAGTTACAAACCAAGTTAACGTTACCCCATTGAAATTTAAATACTTTTTTAATTTAAATTTTCATCGTTTTTATTACTGTCCAAAAAAATATTATATATATAAAAATTTATTACTGTCCAAACACAGAGAAACAAGTTCATGACATCATGCCGCTAAATGTGAATTTAAAAAAATGTTGTTTAATTCATAAGATGTTCAAATAGACAGCCGGCCAGCAAGGATTTATGTCTGTTTACATCTCGAAAAATATTTGTTATTAAATTAACGCATCAATTATCGGCAGGAATAGATGAAAAATAACTTGTTTAGATTGTATATTTAAAAATAAATCAGCTGATTGCATAATAGATTCTTTTGGCTTTAAACATTTTTTAACACATTTTTATAAGCTTTACTTGTATGTGTTTTTGTATGTAACTTTTCCAACTGTCCGCCCTCTGTTGGACATTTACTACACTACCTGCATCAGTATTACTTACGCCCTCTCTTGAAAATTTACAATACTAAGACGAAAAGTTATAAAAAAAAAAATGACTATAAATCGAACTAAAAAGTGAAGAATAAATCTACTTAAAAAAAAACTAAAAAACAGGATTTTATAGCATCATAAAAAAAAGCGTGATTTTAGCGGGGGTATTACCCGAAGGTGATCTAAACGTTTTTCGGCTTAAAATAAAGACACAAATTTACTTTAATATTTAGTTTGGTACGAAATAATATACAGGGTGACCGACTATATTTTGACCCATTTGGATCACAAATAACTTTATAAAAATGAAAGTTATCAAGATGCGGTTTTCGCAGAAAGACTTTTAAAAAGATTTTTTAAAAGTTTTTATTATATCTCTGCCATTTGGTTGTGACATTTCGTTAAACCAAAAGCAAAATGGCCGATTTTTCGATAAAGAGTAACTTTGTTATTTTTATTGAAACACCGTATTCACCAAGCTCTCACTAACTTTATCAGACTGATAGCAGCTAATGCCAATGCTTTTTGTCATTGGCATTAGCTGGTATCAGGCTGATAAGGTTAGTGACAGCTTGGTGAATACGACCATTAGAAATTCACTTTATAGCTATTAGGAGTTTTATTTGACAATGAAAATTTGCTACATACAAGGTTAAAGAAACAAAATAATATTTACAGTAAGCCGTCAAAGGTCAATTTTTATTTTGGTTTTTTGACCATATTTCATTTATTTTTTAACCAATCCCGTTGATATTTGGCACACAAATCAAGCTTAGCAGATTCCAAAATTTTAAGACAAAAGTACTTTTTTAAATACCGGCAGAGGGCACTTTACCTAAAACTTAAAATTTATTTACATCATTTTTTTTGACAGATATCGCAAAGCTGGGGCGCCATTTTATAGACAATCAAAAATAAAAAAAAAGGGTACTCTTTATTAAAGTCGATAAACCTCACCGTTTGGACACCAATAGACATCAAAGTTTTCACCAATTTCAATCAAATTACCTACATACATACAGGGTGTCCAGTAACTCAACCGACAAACCTAACCAAACGATTCTACAACAAAAAATAAGAAAAAGCTTCATATAAACATATGTCCTAAACGTCTTAGTTTTCAAACTGCGGGGTGTTAAAAATAAAAATAAAATATTTCTCTTGCAACGGGGTTAAATACTGTATTTTAAAAAAGTCCCGTAAGTCTAGTATTGTTTAAATCTGTCTGACCAAAATTGACAAACCTAAAGTGAACACATCTACCCATTAGCCCTTTAAAATAAAAAAGATAGGCGCAACAAATAAAAAGTTATTGTAAAAAAGAGTGTGCAAGATTAATTTGGCCCATACTGTAGCTTTACCTTTTCCTAACATTTTATTTTTTAAATTTTCTTGATAACTTAATTTAAAAAAAAAAGGCTTTTTAAATTCTAAAGTCTTTGTATTGAAGCTTATGGAAAAAATCAAGCATGTGCAATAATTTTATTGGGAACTGTATTTTGATTATCCTAGAGCTTTTTTGCCGTATTATTTTTGTTTAATCTTCTATGTAGAAAATTTTCATTGTCAAATAATACTTTTAATTGTCATGTAGTAAAGTATAACTTGGCGTTTTAAAAAGCAAATTTTACTTTTCTTCTTTTATAATTGCGGGCGACTTCTTTAATTAAAAATCCAAGCTTCGTTTCAAAGGCTTAATTTTTTAATTAAAGGCCACTAAATTTTGTAATAATTCTTTTCGTCTTCCTTTTTCTTTGATTGGATTGATTACTTGCATGTCGTAATTGCATTGCCATAACAAAAATGTATTTATCATTTTTCCATTTTATGTGGAAACAGTCGTAATAAATTGATTTAAATTGTTTATTAAAATCCATATTTAATAAAGAGATGTAACTGTTTGCAAACACAGCTATTTTGTAATTATTTAAATTTTCATTTGTAATGGTTATGTTTATCTGATTTAGAATAAATTATTAATTTCGAGATGAATCGTGCTTGAAACAACAGTATCTATATTAAAGCGAAAACAGATATAACAGAAAAATGTACGTTACCATTTCAACTGTCAGTTGTAAAAATCGATTAAAATAAATATGGGATACCTGTCTTAAGTGTTTGTATAATATACAGGGTGTTATTTAATAAGTGTCCGATATTTCAGAGATGATTTTCAAGTATTTTTAAGGTAAAAGTTCCTATGAACGTGTGGTCTAAGATGCTTCGCTTTCAAGATACAGGGTGTCAAAGTTTTATTTTTATTTATGTTTTTCTGCATAATTTCCTAAATAATGCCGATTTCGAACGAAAATTGGTACCTGGGGGTTTTTGACATGAGAATTTGAATTTGTTCTAATTTAGCTCTTACTTGTAGAGGGCGCTAGCCACATGTATATTCTCACTTTCAAAGGCTTATGACTTTTTGTACAACCCTGTATTTACATTTTTGTTAAAAGAAATGGATTCCTTAGTCATTACTCTTATTAGATGACGCTAGGAGCAACCGTTTTCGAAATATTTTAGTTTAAAATAATCGATGCATACGCTTAGTAATAAATATGCTAAGTAAAGACCGCCGAAAATGACGGTTTTATCAAGTAGCCGGTCTTTACTTAGCATATTTATTACTAAGCGTATGCATCGATTATTTTAAACTAAAATATTTCGAAAACGGTTACTCCTAGCGTCATCTAATAAGAGTACCTTTTTTACGTAAAATGACTAAGGAATCCATTTCTTTTAACAAAAATATAAATACAGGGTTGTACAAAAAGTCGTGAGCCTTTGAAAGTGAGAATATACATGTGGCTAGCGCCCTCTACAAGTAAGAGCTAAATTAAGAACAAATTCAAATTTCTCATGTCAAAAACCCCCAGGTACCAATTTTCGTTCGGAAATCGGCATTATTTAGGAAATTATGCAGAAAAACATAAATAAAAATAAAACTTTGACACCCTGTATCTTGAAAGCGAAGCATCTTAGACCACACGTTCATAGGAACTTTTACCTTAAAAATACTTGAAAATCACTCTCTAAAATATCGGACACTTATTAAATAACACCCTGTAGTGTAAACTCATGAGCCTTGAAAGTGAGAATATATGTGGTTAGCGCCCTCTACAAGTAAGAGCTAAATTAAGAACAATCTACCTCATGTCAAAAAAAAACCCCAGGTACCAATTTTCATCGAATCGCATGCTTTAGGAAATTGCAGAAAATATAAAATAAATAAAACTTTTGACACTGTCTGACATAAAGATCTTGACCCCCACGTTCATAGGAACTTTTACCTTAAAATACTTGAAAAATCACTCTAAAAATATCGGACACTTATTAAATAACACCCTGTAGTGTAAACTAACCATACAATATTTTTAAAAATATTTAGTTAATTACTTAAAACTTACGTTTTAGTGTGTAAACAATTTACAAATCAACTTTAATTTTGAGTTCTAATCATCAAATCCATGGTTTAACCCATAACTGTACTACACTCTAAAATTTAAACCATTATTTTGTCGGTAATGTCACTCGATATAATTGTTAATGTCCTATTTTTTATACCTGTAAATCGATGGAGTCATCTATTCAATATCACCATAAGCTGGGGCAATTGCCCCCTCCCCAGTAGCCCAAAAGAGACCTCTTATAGTTTGGATTGTTTGCTAAAGGTGCTACGTGACGCTTTTTTTTGCAAACATGCCATAACCGCTTTGTTTACTGACCTGAAGTCTTGAATTGCTTTTTTTTCTCTTTGGCTGCTTTAAAAAATATATATTTAAGACACCCACGGTACGTTAGTATTTAGGCTTTTAGCCTTCGTGGTTTGTCCAAAGATAAAAAAATATATTTATTTTCCTACGACCACATGTGAAAATAGTAAATAGCACACTGTTTTCATGCATAGAAAATGCCTGTATATCACACTAGTGTTGTAAAGTACTTTACAACACTAGTGTTGCAAAGTATAATATAAAGCTGTCATCGCTGTCATTGTTATTTAAAATGAATTTGGAGTTATCAGGCTGTTAATGGAATTAACATTGAAAAAGCCATGCAATATTTTTTAATGAGGACCTTATTTAATTATTAAATGATAAAAAGCGACTAGGTAGGTGATTTTTGATATAAAAATATTGTTAAACAGTATAATATATCGCAGTAAGGAAAAGTATATATCACACTAGTGATGCAAAGTTTTCAATTGTTTTCTTATTTTTTCCGTAAAGACAAACAACTTTTATTGTTTTTTTGGTGAATAACTTGTGGTCGTAGGAAAAATAGTGTACATTACTTGTTGTGAAAATCACTTTCTTACACTCGTGGGTTTGTCGCACTCGGCTAACGCCTCGTGCAGCAATATTCCCACTCGTGTGAAATAAGTGATTTTCCACACTTGTAATGTAATATACTATTTCCGATCGGAGGAAAATTCTTTATATATTTTATTTCTGTAGTTGGAGACATTGCTGGGCAATGTACTTTTCCGGCCATGTACATGACAATGAGATATCATAGTAACGTATCATACTATATAAAATCAAATAATCATAATGTTTAGCTTTTAATGTTTTAAATTGTAATCAGTATACTTTTAACAAATGTTTATTTAAATAAGTTTTTGTTTTGCCAAAAAAAAAAGGGCATAATTTAATTTTAATATTGTTTTATAAATTTATAAATGCGGGCGTTTTTGGTACTTTTTTTTGCCCTTGGGCGTATAAGTGCTTTTTACGTGCTCATTTATAAATGCTGGCGTTTGATACTTTTTTTCCCTAGGGCACAAAAGTATAATTTTACGCCTTAAATGGGGCGTAAAATTAAATTTTATTCCCAGTCGTACAAAAAATATTATTATATGCTACCTAAAATGAAAATTTAGGAAATATATTCATTGAAGAAAAAATTGTATATGCAACTGGTAGGAAAAGTATATTTCCGGACTTTCACCATTGTTCGGAAATATACAGCGTGCCTAAGTTTGCACCATATGAAAAACTTTTTATTATTAAAGGTTATTCTTTATAAAAAAGTTCCGCATGGTCTAAAACTCAAAGTGAAATTATCACATAATAAGTTTTAGCAGTCGGATACGAAGTATGTCACAAAAATATAAATTTTGCTCAGGAACAAACAGCCTTTACTTATAACATCGAAAATTTTTATGAAGAAAAGTTGTTTAGGATTAAAAATAACCTTTAACTTGTTCATTTTTAGAAAAAACTTTTTTTTTGTTTTTTTTGTACTTTAACGGTGGAAATTTAGGTTTGTACATTAATGCATACTTATTTCGAAATGTATTATGTAAAAAATGCCTAGGAACTGTAAAAACAGCGAAATATCACAGAAACGTTCGTTATCGCAGAAAAAAATGTTGCCTAAGTTTTTTCTAATAAACCGTATATTTGAATGTTGTTTTTAATTCAAAACATCTTTTCTTTATAAAAATTTTCGATACTATGAAAAATAAAGGTACTCTCTTCTTAAAAGTCAATCTTTTTTATATACCTTGTACTATCATTGTTAATTAATGTTTTTTATGGACGGACCTGTAAATGAATAGCATTCAGCAAGGTGACTGTCAATTCTTTTTCATAATAAACTTTAATTAAAGTTAAAAAACAAGGGTCAATAGACAGGATCAAGTCTAATTGTTGTCACGTTGAAGTTAATAAAACTTTTGTAATTGAAAATCTGCTTGGTACATATGTTCAACCTATTGATACGTTTTATAAGCCTTATAAAATAATTTTATCTCAGCGTGTCTTCGAAAGTTTTTACCAAATGGAATACTTTTTAATTATTAACTTTACGGAAAAAAGTGCCCCTTCATAAAAGGTTCTGTTTGATGAGGAACATACATTTCCATAAATAAGAAATTACACTTTAAAGTTACGTAACGCAGTTAGAAATACCCCGCATAATAATTTGGAAACACGTCTTTTTTAAGCCACCTTATACATCCTGCATACAAATATTTTGTGAAATATATTTTTCCCTTTTATCAAGCAGGACTTTTTGTAGAAAGTTAATAATTAAATAGTTTTCCATTTGGTAAATAAACTAAAATTAAACTAGATTATTATATTTATAGTATATTTTAAATATTTCCAATAATAAAAAGCTGTGAAGTACAATTAACTGCTTTTGATTATTCAAAATCCCATTAAAATTTAGCATTACTTATTTTTGTCTGATAATGAATAATTTTTTATAAAGTTAAACATCTCATAATTTTTACTTTTTCATCCAAGTTCAAGTTAGTTCTGGTCAAATGTCACTTATCATTACCTTTAGCAGTTAATCTTTCTTACAGGATACTTGATCCAAAATAAATAACCAATTTTAAGAGAGAAAATAGTAATAATAAGCTAGATTTTGACCAACTTATTCGTCCTTTTAGGAAAGTGTATCATACAAATTGATATTGTGATTATATAAAAAACCAAATTGGGAGTATCATCAAAGGGCTATTCCAAAATGGATCCCTCTTCACCAGGACTTCAACGTCAAAGAAAACCTCTTTCCGTCCGTTGTACGCTTTTAGCGAGTACGAACACAGAACTCTTATCATTAACCGAAATTCTGATCCTCTGTCGCAAATATCACCGAAAATACCGATCAGCAATCGGAATTCTGATCCCTTTACTCAGAGAATACCAGTTCGAAAAATCTCTGAGCCGGCAAGAAAGTTTTCCGCGGATGGATCTAAAAGTTCCCATACCTTTAAGAAAAATTTCTGAGCCAAATGGAAACAATTCCAAGTCGAATATGACAGTTTTGGCGTCGCCCCCTAACAGCGTGTGGAATAGTTGGTATTCTCGATTTTCTTCGAATGTTAAAAAGAATTTGTTGAGTCCGAAGTTTATTAAGCGGCTTGGGGTTAGTAAATTTTATTGTAAAAATTGTTTTTTTATAGGGTATTTATTATTTGTTATGTTAAAATCTGTACGTAACTCTAAAGTTGACTCTACTAAAAATTTCGAATGTTTAAATAGATTTTACATAGAAGGTGACAGTGAAGTGGGTTTTTTATCGATTTATTTTATCAATGTACAGGGCTATTTATTTTAAAGTAAACGTAAGTTCCTTATTTTAAACCTCCCTGTACTTTTTTAATAAACGAATATAACCATTTCGTGTATTTTTTTCGTAGAATTTAATATTCTAATCAGAAAAACATTTTTTTTCTTTGAACAATCCACGAAGGCTGAGCCTAAATACTAACGTACCGTGGGTGTCTTAAGCAAAGTAAGAGAAAGACACGGGACTAAAAAAAACAAAAGAGTTACAGCACGAGTGACGTATTTTTTTTAATGAAATACCCCATGTATTTTTATATTAATAGAATAGAGATTTTTACGAGGAATTTGGTAATATAGGAATTGCTGGGTTATACTATAAGGATAGTTTAACCTGAAAACCTGGCTGCCACAGGTCACAGGTGCTTATTTTTCAAAGTCAAGAATGTTAAAAATACGTTTATTACTTTATGGGTTTAGAAATACATATATTATATTATTTTTAGCATAAAATATAACTTGAAGCCGTTCTTCTAATGAAAACCTTATTATAAAAGTACTCCAAAAATTAATAGACTTATTTTTAAAATTCTTGACTTTAACAAATAAGCACCTGTGACCTGTGGCAGATAAAACTATCGTTATAGTATATTGAAGTTTTTAATCAATTGCACCAGATCCGCAGGAAATTCACCTGAATTCCTCGTGAAATCTATTCTTGATATAAAATATACGAGGTATTCTATTTAAAAATACGTTACTTGAGCTGTAACTTTCATTATTGCTTCAAATGTGTTTCTGATTATATCATTAAATTCTACGGAAAAAATACACGAAATGACTAGTATCCGTTTTTCAAAAAAGTACAGGGTAGTTCAAAAATAAGGCACTGTTTACTCTAAAATGAATAACCCTAAATTATACTATATTTTAATATAAGCTATATAGTATACAATTTTAACTAAAGCGACGAATAAACTTTGTTTAGAAAATATGCATCAATTGCCTCAATAAAAAAAACAGATTTTTAAAAAAAAGTACGCACATAATAGTAATTGATGTAACAAGTGCATAAAGTAGTATTTTTTTACGAATGAGAAGTTTGACAGCACGAGCCGTTAGGCGAGTGCGGCAATTCCATGAGTAAAAAAGACACTTTATGCTTGTGTTATATAGAATATTTTTTCCACGACCCTATTTTTCCAAAATACCAATTTATACATGTTTTATTTATCTAAACATATTAATTTTAATTTTGCAGCACAGCCATTATATTGTAACAAGAAATCATAGCCTCCTTATTTTTAAGAGACAATTGGCATCCTCATAACTATGCGTTTCTTATTTAATTCTAGAAAATTGTATGTACTTACTTTTTGTAGAAATAATACAAAAACAGTATAAATTCCTTTTTAATTTCTTAGTCACCCAAATTCATTATAATTATATATAATTTTCAATAATTTCTATTAAATTTATTTGCAAACTGTCAAAGTTTAAAACTAGTGACACATGAACTAAAAGAAATAATGACGAAATCAAAGGTAACTTGACCGTTTGGTTCAGTTGAAGTCGCGTTTACTGTTACATTGTATAAATTGATATTTAAGTTTATTTTATTAGGCATTGAAACAAAACACTTAATCAAAGTGTGAAAAAAATATGTTTTTAACACTTTATGTAGTGTACCAGAATGGAGTACTTTTACTTCATATTTACGATTTAAAAAGGCATTTTTTTAACGGTCGTGGAAAAATACAATTTGTGAATAAAAACTACCAATTCTAAGCGAAATGCATATTTAAAAATAAAATGCAATTAAATAAAAACACTTTCAAAAATTTTTGATTTCTAAAATTAACGATTCTGTTTGAAAATGCCCTTTTAGGCAATAAATGAAATATTTTCTCTCAAATTGTTACACGCAAATAAATTGTTATTAATACCGATTATTATTTAAACGTATAATGTGTAAAATAGTATTTTAATTTGCAAAATTTCTTCAATATTTTAGTGTGTCAAAAATTTTCCCTTTTTATTGGAGCTAAGATCATTAAGAGAAAGATATCAACCATAGAGCTCAATACAGACTTTTTTATACAAGGTGCTCTTTAAGTGTGGTGTCAAATTGCTATGGTGGAATCTTTTCATAAAAATAAGAAAAAGCTTATATAAAAATGAGTCCGCAACTGCTTCGTTCTCAAGATACCGGGTATTAAAGTTGTAAAAGAAATTATTTTTGTAAATATCCTTTATCCAACTGTGGTGTAATTTGGCAATGGGATTTATTGCTTTAAAGGGCCAATGAGTTCAGTGGCGTTTCGAGCTACACCTAAACAAAAATTCTTGCAAAAAGGTACGTCACTGACCGATGTTTGTGTGAAATTTTTACACTTTTACTTTTTTAAATTAGACCAAACAAAAATACAGGTTTATTTGTTTTTTTTTAATATATTATTTATCATCCATCTGGCTGCCTATGTAACGGAATCTTTGAGCCTAATTTTAACCAACTTCCAGCTATTCGATTTCTTTGAAACTTTGCACGTATTAAGGACCCATGACAATGCAATAATCTGCAAACAGTATCCCGTTATCCTGCTTTGGATCGCCAGGAAAAAGAAATTCCATTATATTATAAAAACAACACCTAGGATCGCCATCTGTTGGAAAAATTTCAAACTTTGCTATTAAATGAAGAAGAAATTTTTAGTTTTTACACAATTTGGTTAGTTGCACCATTGGTGTTCAATTTTTATGAACAATAAAAATTAATAAGTTCTTTACACAATTGGGTTAGTTGCACCATTGGTGTTCAATTTTTATGAACAATAACAGTTAATAAATGCCGTTAACACGCTTTTATTAACTTGGGTTGTAACTATCTGGCTATGTAACGGAATCTTTGAGCCTAATTTTAACCAACTTCCAGCTATTCGATTTCTTTGAAACTTTGCACACGTATTAAGGAAACATGACAATGCAATAATCTGCAAACAGTATCCCGTTATCTTTTTTTGGATCGCCAGGAAAAAAAAATTCCATTATATTATAAAAACAACACCTAGGTTGCCATCTGTTGGCAACATTTCAAACTTTGCTATTAAATGAAGAAGAAATTTTTAGTGGGTTGCAATATATTGGCAGCAGCAGTCCAAACATTGCCTGGATTGCCATCTGTTGGCAAAATTTCAAACTTTGCTAGTTAATGAAGAAGAAATTTTTAGTGAGTTGCTAATCTGTTGGAAAAATTTTAAAATTTGCCACTCTTGTTCATTAAAAAAATTTTTCGCCATTTTTGTCAAGAGTAGCAGAAACTAAAAAATGAAAAATAATTAATAGTTTAAAAAACTAAAAAACACGCTTTTATATGCAACCGAACTAAAAAATTAGAAAATAATTTTTCATTAAAAAAAAATATTATCATTTCATAGTAAAAAAGCGTGGGGTGATAAATATATTAAATGTTATAATTATTATATTTTGCAAATATCTATGATGGAAAAGTTATGAAAAAATAGTAAAATGCACCCCACGCTTTTTACTGTGAAATGACAATATTTTTAATGAAAAATTATTTTCTAATTTCTAGTTCAGTTGCATATAAAAGCGTGTTTTTTTAGTTTTTTTAAACTTCTACGAAACATTGTGTGTTTTTTTAATTAGGTAATATAGTGCTTCAAATTAACAAATGTGAAAGAACAATAATAAATACTAAATAAATAACGTTTATATATAGTCTAACCTATTTTATAAAAATGAATGTTTTCAAAATGTTACAATTTTTGAAAAGTTCCTGTATTCTTTAGAACGAAAACTTGCGGACGGAAATTTATTTATTCGAGTTTTTGTTTTTTTAATCAAAGATTTTACTATAACAGTTTGCCACCATAGTTAACAAACGCCCTGTATATTTTAGCTACCAATAAATTTGTCAAAAGTTTTATTTACTAATTTTTATTTTAATTATTATTTTCAGTTGCCTGTGGTCGACCCCTTTTGAAAAAGTCAACTTTTCCGATTTAGGTAAGTTTGTATTAATTTTGAATACTACTAATATCCTTTTTAATAATTTTCACCCCGGAGAGCTGGCAATTGCCTTGCAGCAACGCCATAAACAAAGCAGTATCACCCCGGAGAGAATTTAACAAAATAATATTTGGCTTTTTCTTTAGAATAAAAGCCAAATATTATTTAAAGAAAACATATAAACTATAAAAACTGGAAGAATTTTGTGCAAATATTTAAAAAAATACGAATAAAAACAACACAACATTTATTTGTTGAATATTTTTATTTAAAACTTTTTTATTTTTACATTAAGTCACAAAGGTAATAAAAAAATTTTGACAGCGAATATTGCATCTTAAGGGTAATTCGTCATTTGTTCAAATTGTAGAGTCAGGACAAACTATTTTATTTTCATAAAATACACAAAAGCATTATCCTCCTTATGATCGATTTCTTCCATAAGCTTCAATACAAAAATGCTTTTATTTAAATGGCCATATCTCTTTTAATTATTAATTATTCAAGACAATTTAAAAAAGAAAATGTTAATGAAAGGTGGAGCTATATCTTTATCGTAACCGTTGTTATTTACTGTTAACAATACATTCTACAGGGTGATTAAAAAGTTTTTGGCAAAAATATATAATTTTTAACCGCCCTGTGTGACGTGCTGTTTAAAGGCAGTAATCTTATTTGAGACTAAATTATACCCTTACCTACTTCTGATAGGAGCAGAGTGGCCCAAGTGCAAAAAAGGAGTTTTGAGATAATTCACATTGAAAATTTTCATAAAAAATCAAACGGAAATTTTTATTAGAAAAAATTTATTTATTATAAGTTTACAACATTGATAATAATGATATGGCACATAAAATCATATTGGAACAAGATACATTGAAAAAACATCGTTTTTAATAAAAAAAACACTTGGGCCACACTGCCCTTTAAAATTAATTAAAAAAAAACAAATTATGACACTTGAGCCTCAACGTCTTGACCTTGTGGCACAATATCTTCATCAACAGCATTTTCACTCGTGGACAAACTGTTATAAAATTCATGGGCGATTGGGGGTATGTAGAACAGAAGTCCTTGAAGGTCTTTGTACTTCAATTTTTCGATGGGTCGGCCCGTGGGATACAAAACATCTAACTGGAACGCATCCTGTTTCATCTGTTGAAGCTCTGTACGTTTTTTCGTAACATTCACATTGTAGAAAAGAGTAGCATCATTATTTGAATATTTAAAATAAATGTTAAAAGGTTCCTCGGACTTAAACTTCAGCCACTGAATTTTTAGCCATTCGACTTTTACATTTTCTTCTCCTTTTTTCGATTAGTCAGAAGTTTTTCCAAATTCACTGTACTTTTGAAGTCTTCATTTCTCATCTTCACTACTTCAAATTTATTGTTTTTTTGGCACTTAAAATTACTTTAATCCAATCATCTGGCAAAAAAATGTCTTTGAAGTAACGTTTTTGCTTTTCAATCATGCCAAAATCTTGGTCACATGGCAAGTAGGAATGGCCTGAAACAAGAAATTTGTGATTGATAACTTTTGGACTGAAGTTATCAGAATAAGCCATGTACGCACAAATTGCAGCCATTTTTATATTTCTATTCTGGCCTCCACACTGGTCGCTGTACATAATTAAATTGGGAGTTTTTACATAATTTTTGACATAATGCATGATACATGAGCCTATTTCTTGAGGTCCACGTGAGGCCATTCCCTCATGCCAGACATACATGTGTGCTTGATTTGTAGATAGGTTATGGATACCCAAACAATATGTCCATAACTGCCTCTTGTAGTAGGCCACCCCTGTAGAAATATTAGGCGTGGGCAATGTCTTCATAAGATCAAATGCAATGGTCGTTGTGGATTGGGGATCTTCTTTTGGATCTTGTCGCATTCCATTTCTAGCTGCTTCTGCCTGGCGTAAATGCAGTTCTTTTTCAATTTCCACTTTTCGTTTATCTTCGCCGGTTAAATTATTTATTTTTACGTTCATAGAATCACATTTTTTGCAGGTGTCAGTTGCAGGATAACGGAAATGAAGATTAAACTCTTCGTTGAAAATTTTCGTAAAAACAAATTTCGAAACTTTCTGTTCAAACTCATCACTTTGCAAATACAAGTTGTATAATTTGCTGATGTTTAAATCTGGTGCCAGGTATTCCCGGTTTGGATTTTTAGCCCTGCTGTAGTGCGATTTATATTTGGCAAATTTGTTCACAAAATTTTTTACATTGTCAATATCTACCTGATTAGTTTTGTTTTTGGGAGGATGTTTGCCTCTTTTATCTAGAGGGGGTGTAGTTTGTTCGCCACCCCTCGTTTTATTAATTAGGGCTCTTGTTAAGCGACCATCCGAAACCCTTAAAGCATTTTTGAAAAAAGTTTGCAGACAACAACGTTATCTCCAGTTTCTTTTAGCAGCTTATAAATCCGTGTCTTACTGCGTTTGTTTGGATCTTGAGAATGTGTGAAACGACCCTTATTAGTAACTGTTACTTGGCCATTTATGTAACATGTCTGCAAATTAAAGTTTGACAAATTGTAGAAATTCTCAAAGATGCGTTTTCTCTCTTGAACACTCAGTAGCAAGTGGCATCGCCTGGGGCACTTGCATTCTTCCTCAAAAAACGTTTTTTCTGGAACTACGTTTCCACTGTAGTTTAGGTAAGATTTTCCAGAGTTCCTTGCAACTTTACTCTTTTTGTCTTTTCCAACCTTCACGTTTTATCTTTCTTTTTCTACCTTTTTTTCCTCCACAATGTTGGTATCAGGTGCAATGATAGTCGATTCTCCAGAATCAGTATCGGACTCGTCATCCGTTAGCGGGTGAAAATCCGAACCAGAGTCTGTATCGAATTCACTGGGTTCGGCGATACTAGAAGTATTTGACATTTTTCGTGATCTGAAACAAATGAAAAACCTCCGTGAAAAACTGAAGAAGCATGCCCAAAAAGCACCTGCACTAACCCCTCAGTATAAAAAAATTATCCTACAACTTAGAAATCGTAAAAATTCTGGTAATAAGATAATATTATTGTTGATTATTCAAGTATGTCGTTACCCATCAAAGAAAGCACCGTCCAAAAAAGTAACTTTGTTGGAAAAAAAAATCTTATGGTCACTATAAGCAGAAGCCGAGCCACTCCCTGTTTTTATTTCAAGGTTATGTTTTCTACTATTATTCTTAGCTTATTACATGCATCTAAAACGTGAATTTAATATTTCTAACTTACCTGCGCTAACAAATCAACAGATGTGCAAAAATAGTAATAATATAGACTTTATTTTCCGCACACACTCGACAAACCAGCAAAACACTGACACTGACAACGACAACTTTTGAAAGCCAAACTGGCCCAACTGTCACTTAGGCCACTTTTCCGCTGTCTGCTGTATAAATATGATGTACCGGCCCAAGTGTACTGGGAGCGCCATCTAATGAATAACAGATGAAGGTCATTTGGGCTACTTCTAATTTATAGATATTTATATGGTGTCTATGATTATGGGCCTAACTGAAAAATGTGATTTTTGCACTTGGGTCACTCTGCTCCTGAGCGACTCAGAGAGATTAAAAATTATTATTTTTTCAAAAAAATTATCACCCCGTAGGATGTATTGGTAACAGTAAATAACAACGGTTACGATAAAGTTATAGCTTCATCTTTCCTTAACATTTTCTTTTTTAATTGTCTTGATAACTTAATAATTAAAAGAGATATGGCCATTTAAATAAAAGCATTTTTGTATTGAAGCTTATGGAAGAAATCGATGCGATGCGATAATTCTTTGAGGAGTGTAATTGTTTTTTTAAGGGATTAAACTTTTTGTAAATTAAAGATCACTTGGCTTATTTTTTTATGGTACAGTGGCCCTAAAACGATTTAATCAATAAAATACCTGGAATTAATGGGCAACAACTGTTGGTATAATATGTTCTCATACTTGGCAAGATGCATTAGCTATTTGTCGCTATGCTACGGTTGTCTGCCTTTGTGTTTAGGTTTTATTTTTAGTATTGTTTTTAGGATGTAACTGTCATACACTGGCCGTAAAAATAAGATTATTTTTATGCATTTTTCTATTTTTCTTCACACTTTAACCATTTGGCATTGTGACAATTTTTATTACCTTTATAATAATATATACCT
Source organism: Listronotus bonariensis (assembly GCA_014170235.1). Classification (NCBI taxonomy): domain Eukaryota; kingdom Metazoa; phylum Arthropoda; class Insecta; order Coleoptera; family Curculionidae; genus Listronotus; species Listronotus bonariensis. Next base: position 61,533 of record JACEGR010003163.1, on the reverse strand, counting down.
GTAAAATTTTTTCTAAATTACCGTAGTGATCCAAAAAAATCTACCTTGTGTCCAAATTTCTGTCTGTGACTGAAATCCTTATCATTTTGGCACAATGTTTAAAAAGTACATGTAATACATTGTTATAAACAGTCCGACACCCGAAGCATGACATAATTGACAGGTTGCGTTAAAGCGCCGCTTCCCTATACACTGTTTGCCTAAATTCAGGACCCCCCCTTCCTAACTAATAAATTGTTTGATATTTTTTATAAAAATTTAAAGACGTTATATTTAAGACAACATAAACCTAATTTTAGACAAGAAATGTTAGATATAAATATCAAAATAAATGTTATGCCATTTTGAAAAAAAAAAAATTAACTTGAAAGGGGGGTCCCATATCTATACTGTCAGGGGCTTTAAAATAATGTGCCACAAGACTTCCCTTGCCATTTATTTATTTTGTTCAAAATATACCAAACAGTTTAAAAGTTAGGGACTTTAGGCAAGTACGGTAAATCCTAATGAATATTTGTGGTAGGCTCGTCCATTTGCGCAATTTGGAAGGGGCTAGGGGGCTTAGCCCTCCCGAGACGGCGATTAGCCCCCCAAAATTATTGAATATTTAAAGTATATTAGTGTTTTTAGGCACATATACAGGGGCTTAAGCCCCCAAAACCAGAGACTAGTCGCGCCACGGGGCTCACCAAAAGAAACCCGCCTAAATAGGTTTTAAAGGGGTTATTATCATGTGTATCAAGTCCATTTTATTCCTGGCCCAGCCACTAAAATATTTTTTTCTTAAGTTAGAAATGTTGCTTTAATCAATATAGATAATCATATTTATGCTTGATACACCTTGTATAAATCAATATAAACGATTAGTGTGTAAAACACCTCCAATCAGCCCGTTAATATATTAAAACAGCCTGGACGCCCGGTCAGCCAAATTTTGGCACCCCGACGCCTTTTTCCGGCCAATAATAGATTTTGAGGCGAAATTCGGCAGTCGATTCCCGGCTTTCAACGCGCAAATTTCCCGAAAAATCCGCCTAAATCGCCTACGCTAAACGATTTTCGATTCGTGTGACTTCGTCTCGTTTTTGAATTGTGCATTTAAGTGAACAATTTTTGATTTCTAGTTTCCGAATAGCGAAAAACACGCAGATTGGTCTCTACAGTCCAAGTTTCTATTAATAAGATACAAATTGTATCTTGAATCGTTACAAACTGGCATTGCCAATGTAAAAATATTGGAGGTGGTGTTTTGCAGGATATTTTTAGGCACATAGATGAAATTGTGAGGTTATTTTTAGCAGTTGATATGTTATTGTTTACAATTTCGAGTTTATTGGTCCAATTAAAAGTATTTATTAGATTTTTGCACCATTTTACTGTTAATGTTTTTAAAAGAGTTTTTGCAAGAAATTAGTAAAACATTTCTTTCAAAAATGTCAAATTTTTGGTGCTAATTACACATGTCCACAAAATAAAAAAAGTAATCTGTGCTATATCAGACAAAGATTTTTTCACAAATTTTTTTCTTTGCTGGTGCCAAGGAGGCAATTTTTTTTTCAAATAGACTTGGGGTTATGTAGAACCTTGTTTTAAAAGCTGTTTGAATCTCTACTTAACGCAAGTTTTTTTTTAAATCTGTCTAGCTGTTTCGCCCTTTTAAAATTTGTCCTAAATACTGTGTAGAGATTTCATTTATATTTTGCCACCCACTTTTAACTATAACTAACAAGGATGAAAAAAAACTTCTTGAATAAAAGTTTCATCCTTTTTAAGTTTTAAGAAACAAATGAACTAAGGAAAAATGAGAAGATAAACTTTTTTTATATGAAACACCCTGTATATTATGTCACCATTAAAGATATTTTAAAGAGCTTTACAAAAATACCACAGTTGATAGATCTTTAATAGTTTTCGAAATATCACCACTTACATCTGGAAAATAGTAGATATAACTTCCAATATACCTACCTATGGCACTAATAGTACAGAAAATGAAGTTTTAAAAAGGTAAAACCTGACAATTCTTTCGTCCTGCATGGATTGACTAAAACTTTTAACAGAAGGTAGGGAATAGCCCAAGAATCAAAACATATATCGAACCGAAGGGCGCCAAAACCCTAGGGGTCCATGCAACTCCCCCCTCCTGGGGTGACAATTTTTATTACATTTTAACTACAGAAATCAATTAAAAAAGTAATCCTTAGAAAAAATGTTTTATACATTGCTTTCAAAACACTAATATTTTTCAAGTTACTTGCGATTAAAAGTTACGATTTTTCGACGAAAAAATCGACTGTTTAATGGGTTTTTGCCAATAACTCGAAAATTGTGCATTTAACTAAAAAACTGTGGAAAGCAAAATTGCAGGTTTAAAAAGACAAACAAAATTAGTTTGTTATAATTTTTCTACGATATATATTTCGACAATACAAACTAAGATACGGAGTGTTAATTGTTACCTATTTGTCGTCAAATGCAAAATTTAATATCAAATAACAGGAAAATGCTGCATTTTTCGAAAAAAAATAATAAAAGCTTTTTTAAAGTACATAAATAAACTTTTCTTAAAAAAAAAGTTTTTAGCGTAAAAAATTAGAGAGTAATGATAAAAATAGGGTCAGTAACTGATTTTTCTACGAAAAAATCAATAAAACAATCCCCTAACTACCCCCTAACTGAGACTGACCTTTTATCTTCAACAATTCTGTTAATACATGTACTAATTAAGTTTAAGAAATTAAACCAATTTAAAATGCCTAATTTTAAAAATATATGTACATTTTTATGCTCCGAAGTGGCCTATTAAATTTTTTTAAAGAAAAATTGATTCGTTCGTCAATAAAAAACTTGCAATTTAAACCTAAATAATTGTTTTCCTATCTTCCTATCTACAGTATTTTCAGAGTTATTTAGAAATAAGGGTGGACAATGTGAAATTGTAAATAATCGTTTTTCACTTTAAGCTTCAATTTTCCTGAAATGAGGCATTTAAGATTGGTCAAACTTTTTGGATGTATTATTAATACATGTATAAAGAAAATTGCAAAAGGGTAAGGGTCAATTGTAATAAGAGGGTAGTTAGGGGCTTGTCTTAATTTATTTTTTCTTAGACCTTATTTTTATCATAACTTAATTTTTATGCTAAAAACTTCATAAAAAAAAGAAAGGTCTTATTAGGTGCTTAAAAAAGATTCTATAAGTTTTCTTTAAAATATTCAGCAATTTCCCGGTATTTTACTTTAAATGTATAAAATTTTTCATTTGAGAACAAAAGTTAACCATTAACACGCCGTATCTTTGTTCGTATTAGTCGTAGAAAAATTAAAATAAATCGGTTTTGTTTGTCTTTTTAAAACCTACAATTTTGTTTTATACAGTTTTTTTAATAAAATACATAAGTTTCGAGTTATTCGCGAAATCCTCATTAAAAAGGTCGTTTGTTTGTCGAAAAATGATTACTTTCAATCGCGAATAACTTGAAAAGTATTAGTTTTACAAAAAACATGTGAAGAACCTTTTTTGCTTAGAATCACTTTTTTAATTAATTTTCGTTGTTAAAATGTAGTAGTATGGTGTGGCTACCACCCCCAGGGTTTTGGCGCCATTCTGGTTCGATATGGATTTTGTTCCTTGGGCTATTTTCTATCTTCCGTTAAAATTTTAAGTCGATCCATGCAGGATCAAAAAATTGCCAGGTGAAATGCTTTATTGTCTGTACTATAAGGTGAGACTGTAGATGTAATGGGAATTATACCCAGATTTAAATGGTCATATTTCCGAAACTATTAAAGATAGATATATTAAATGTGGTATTTTTGCAAAGCTTTTTTAAGACCTTTTTAACGGTAATAATATACAGGATGTCTTATTTGAAAATCATTTGTTTTCCTTTCTATGCTTAAAAGTTAATAGACGAAAAAGTACAAAACTTTTATACAATCCGTTTTTTTCTACCTTTCTTGGTTATAGTTAAAAATAGGTGGCAAAAACAGTGCGGTTTTAATGGTATTGGCTTGTAAGGCTGGGCCGACTTTCAAAAAAAATTGTATTAAAAAATGTATATGAAAATTAAAGACATTAGTTTGTCTTTTAACATTTTTTTGTATTTAAATGGTCCGATCTCATACAAGTAAACACTTGAAAATGGACAAAGATGGAATGATGACTCAGTTTGGAAGAAAAAAATTACCGTTAGAAAAATAACTGATAATCCAGGCATAATTCCGTTTAAATTAGGAACTGCAAAAGTGCAAGAATTTACTTACACCTTACTTTATTATTACGATCTTAATCCAATAATTTCAGAAATTAATAAATTATACATTAAATCTAAAAATATATCGTTTACAATAAATAATCATAAGGAATACTCTTTTGAAACCTCAAACTATTTTAAAATTTTACAAATTATTCAAGATAGGGTTGAAACAAAAATAAAACATATTATTCCCCATCCAAATAGGATAAAACGAGGCTTAATAAATGCATTAGGATCAATTTTTAAATCTATTACGGGAAACTTAGATGCTTCCGACGGAGAAAAGTACGAAAAACTTATTGCTGAATTACAAAATAATCAAAATAACTTAGCGGGGAACATTTTAAAAGAAAATGCAATATCATTAAATATTATAAATAAATTTAATTCAACTATTCAAAAAATCAGTCATAACGAAAAATTGTTGGAATCCAAATTAAATCAAATAGGCTTAATAATACAAAAAACTACTTTTAGAGAAAACGCTGCTATCATTAAGGATGTATTGAATCAAATAATTAATATTTATGAAATTATCGACTCAACTCTACAAGATATAGAAAATTCTATAGCTTTTTCTAAACTAAAAACTATGCATCCTAGTATAATAAAAACAGAAGATCTTTATTTCGAATTATTAAATATACAAAAACAAGTTGGACTCAATCAAATGCCTTTAGAAGTGACCTTAGAAAATACCTTACTTTACGAAAAATTAATTAATTTAAATTGTTTTATTTTTAATAACAAAATAACATATCTGTTACAAATCCCAATAACATTTCCAAAAACTTTAACTACCATCACCTTTATACTATCCCAGTAATGAGAAAGAGTCTGTTTAAGGTTATTATTCCGCGAAATAAATTTCTCTTAAAAAATGAATTGCACTACACATATCGAAATGAAGAATGCCTAGCGGTCAAAGCCCACTACTATGTTTGTGACAAGATGGACCTGCAAGACATCAAAGATGACAGCCCATGCACCGTCAAACTTCTAGATGCCACCAAGGACACCTCTACCTGTCACCAAATAGAAATAAAAATCTCCAAGCCTATCATTAAACAACTGGATTCTGCCGAGCAATGGACCTTTATCCTGCCCGAAGAAGAAATTGTTAAACTTAAATGTAACCAACAAGAAGAAAGTCAAAAGCTGTTTGGTACCTACCTAATCAATATACCAAATAGTTGCCAAGTTACAATTCACCAAGAAGTATTTACCAATAACCAAAAACAAATATTGATTAGTCAACCAATATTTTTCCCAGATTTGGACAATACCATCGAAATATTACCAAGCCTAAATATCAGTGCCGTTTTACAAGAAATTAAACTAGATGGACTACACGAACTAAAAAACCAAATTAAAGAGAACCAACCCCAGCTGTTCTACAAAAATTTATCAATTTACCCCAGCACTTGGTAATTTATGCAATAATAATCCTCTGCGCAGCCCAATATGTTTACAAAAAACTGAAGAAAAGAAACTTCCAGAAACCAAAAGTCAATGCCAACGCAGAAGAACAAGAGTTTGAACTTCAAGATGTTCAACTACCCCGATGACCGTGGAGTTGAATCTCAGGAGGGAGGAGTTATGTCACACCCTGTCCACATAACATGCTGACGACATTATTTTTATATTCTAATTCCTATTATTGTAATATGCTTAATCATCAGTTCCCAGTCGTCACGTTGCCATCGAACCCTTGTATTAGAGTCAGTCAGAGTTTAGATTTTTAGCCTTTAACATATGTATTAGTAACAAGTACAATTTTTGTAATTTTAATTTAATAAAAGTATTTTTTAAAAAGATAATTCCTGGTTGCCATTAGTAAACTCGTGCATTATCGTTCACGATCGTGTCTTAGAATATCAAGCTTTAAGCGGGCAGGTGCGAGACATTTTGTAATCATTTATCAGTTAGCTTTTGTACAATGAAGTTCGTCGTGGTCGATGTTCCAGGCTGTTTTACACCCGATTTTTATGCAAAAGAACTAGCTATCTACGATGGCAATCAAATGTTTGGTTATGTTTTTAAACCGCCTATACCATAGCATGAACTGTCTGAAGATCAAAAGAAGCAAGTAAAATATCTGTATGGTAATCATTATGGTATACACTACAACTATGGCGAATGGAAATAGGATGAGCTGTATTCTATCATTTTCAAGAATCTGCGAGACGTTGACGTCTATGTCAAGGGTTATTTAAAAAAGATTGAAATATGATTTACCTACTATTGTAAATTTAGAATTTGTGGCAAATGTTCCGAAATTATCTAAAAATAGAACCGCTTGTTCTTATCATAGTTTAGATATTTGTGCATGTAGTGTTAAGAATGCTTATATATAGTACTATTATATATTTAATTTTTTACCCCCAATAAATGGTGATTTTACCATTTCTGTATTTTATTTCCTTAGTTGAGCTTCAAGCAATGAGCAAGATGGTTGCCGTCAGCGCAATTGATACGCATTTAAGAAATCTTAATAAGTTAAAAAGAGACAAAAAGTGTGTGTTAAAATTATTTGCACGATTAACTCTGAAAAAATGACTACCGGAACCCTCTTCCTAAATTATAACGTTGGTGATGTTATAAGAGTTTTGTATAGTAATAATGGAGCTGTTCTTACCTATCATAAGGGACCTGTATTTCCCTTTTCCCACCAGAAATTTGAAGAGTTCCTGGAGCTGCTGAATCTTGTAGACAACAATTAGATTGACGAATATTTTCTTTACAAGCAATGGTACAAGATAATAGGGACATGCACATGCTTATAAAACAACAAGTTCACATTATAACAGATGCAATTAATGATTATAATAAAACGGCTTTAGCCTTACATTTTAATCAAGATAAACTAAATAAAAATACAGAAAAGTTTAACAAATTTACAAATTCTACAATAAGACGAATTAACGCTTTAACTTATGCCCAAACAGTCACTGACCATCTAAATTTACTTTCTCAATTAAGCACAGAGCTCAACAAAGAGTTCGATGTAATTACTTCAGCAATACTTTTCTCTAAACAAAATATTTTGCATCCTTCGGTAATTACACCTAGGCACCCGATAGACGAACTCCTTAAAATAAAAATTAACTCTAATTTAGAACTACCATATAACTTAGATGACTTTAACAATGCTTATAAATTCATAGACATTTGCTCTCTATATGTCATTTACTCAAATAAAATATTGATTTATGCAATTAAAATACCTTTAGTACTTAAAGATCAATATCAAATCTATAACTTAATTCCATTACCTGTTCCCATAACTAAACAAAATATATACTCCTATATAAATCCTTCCGTCCCCTACTTACTGCTTAGTTCTACAAGAACATACTACAGTGAGTTGAAAGACCTTTCAAGTTGCCGGAAGAGTGCACCTGCCGACTACATCTGTACCGATGCAATCATCTACCTAATCAATGACAAGCCAATATGTGAGACTGACCTCAAAATCCAACGAACGAAGTCCATACCCGCAAAGTGCGATACCAGAATAATCAAAAGCGAAATGGAAATATGGCACTCCATTAGCCCAAACCAATGGTTATACATTCTGACGCATCCCGTAATAGGAATCATAAACTGTGATTCCACTATGAAAATCACTGACGTATCTCTACAAGGTATAGGAATATTTATACTGCAACCCAAGTGTAAGTGCTACACACTGTCCACCATGTTGACTGCAACCTCAAATCTGACTGCAAACTACACCAACTTTATACCACAAGTCAACATAGCCACCGACGATTGTTGTTTGGATCAACAAACCTACCTATCAACCGAAGACATGGGTACCCATAAAATTAACTAACCTCAATCTAAATGAACTACGTCACGCTCAAGATAAGCTGCAAAAATTCGACGAAGAATTAAATTTCAAACTCAATCAGCCTCTTCTCAACCTCACGGGCAAATGGTATAATACCTTCTCAGGCGTCCTTATTGGAATTGTCTTTGTCATTGCCATATGTTGGTGCTGCTGCCAAAGGTGCCGATGGCCTCTATCCAACTGGTTCCGACGACTATGCCGACGTGGATGTGCGTCGTTAGTATGCATAAACATCCACAACAATATAAGCCATGGAACAATTGCATCCGCCTCCTACATCGAGACCGACCAAATCCAGCCGACCACTTCAACCAGAAGCAGAATTCAGCTATCGCCCAGGTCTAGACTACGCATGCCCACACCTACCGGTGAGACGTTTGCCATGGAAAGTTACCATGAATATGAAGAACCCATATCATTTAGTACTTTAAACAAACAAAAGTCATTTAAAATGTAAACGTAAAAATTTTTTTTTATCATAACCTTATATTTTCCAGTGATCTCATTCTAGTACCGTAAACTAACCAAAATTACCTCTCTATATATATATATATATATATATAGTTTAATTTTTGCGTTTCTTTGACCTTTCCTTTATGTTTTTAATTTATTTCCTTTCAAAGAGAGGAAATTTTTTTCTTGGGGATATGGTCAGAAGTAAATAGGTTAAAAGAAAAATTTTTTATTTTGTAATTTCTGTTGTAAAAATTACAAAATAAATTTTTTTTCTTTAACCTATTTACTTCTGACCATATCCCCAAGAAAAAAATTTCCTCTCTTTGAAAGGAAATAAATTAAAAATATATATATATATATATATATATATATATATAAAAACAACATACATCTACAAAAAAATCTATTTTTATTATTCTCTAATTTTCATAGGTTCACTTTTTAACTTTTATTTGTACTTATATATTTGTATAAATTGCATATAACCATATATATATATATATATATATATATATATATATATATATATATATGTGTGTAATCTCTTTCTAGTGTTTAGCTAATACAAAAAGTTTTAGCCAAACACTTATAGGGGAGGTGTGTTAGAGTCTCTACCCCTTATTTCTATTTAGTTCTGTATAAGGCTTTCTGGACCACCCAAGTATGTACGCACTTATTTTATTTTTCTTATTTTTATTACTTAATTGCCAAAATTCTGCAAATTAAAATATAATTATAAAAGCCACGACCTATTAAAACAATACTTATCAGTAACGTCATTGACATGTCTCAGGATGATTTTTACAATATAAGCGCTCTTCATAAAGCGTATTTTGTAAGTAGAAAAAAAATGCAGACGGAGAGCAAATGTCTTTTTAAAAGCAAACTATTTCCTTTACACCAAGGAAAACCCTGGAAAAATTTTTTACAAGGAAGGCTTTTTGGCGACAGAAGAGTTCAAAGTCTGGGATATCACAAGGAAGAAAAAGGGACAGCCAGATGAAACACAACCTACTTTGGAAAAGCTACATAATTCATATCCGCTGCCTCTTCCCAAAAAAAATTGGAAGACATTAAAAGTCTAACCCAATATATACATCCAAACTGTCGGCTTTTTTATGATAATTTGAGATCTCAAGAAGACACAACTGATGAAGATGAAGGAGTGTGTCCAGTTGATGTCTTAGATGACGAATAAGGCCCATTTTTTAAATTATTACCATTAAAAAGAAATTTGCTATTTTGTTTCAGTTTAAAATATGTTTTTACATTAATAAAATGTTTATGCTATAATAGATTTTTATTGACGCTAAAATAAAGAACTTTAGGGAAAACGTTTTATAACCAAAAAGGGCCTAAGTTATATTCTTTTCTACAATGGGGCTTAACTAACAATTTTTGGGGCCTATGTACATATTAAATCAAGGGTCTATGTGAGTTAGGCCTAAATTGTAGGGGCCTAACAAACAGAATATGCAAATCAAAAGGAAAGGTCCGCGAATTTTCAATACCTCTTGGATCATAGCACTTTTAACAACTTGCTGGCCAAATTTCATTTAATTCGGATAAGGCATTTTTGTGTAAGAAATATTTTTTTCGATTTACAAATCCTAGATTATCTCAAAAATTAATTTTCGTATATAGGCCCTTTTTCAACCAAGCCACAGAATTTATCAGAGCACTTTATTACTCTTATCATTTTACGTTAGATAGGGTATTATTTTTATGACCTGATACATTTTTAAAATTTAATCTCTTATTCTGTTTATTTGACCCCATCACCTTTGATAAATATTGTAGACTTGATTAGGAATAATAGAATATTAAAGAGTCTTTTTTGTTTAGTTATTTTTTTCTTTTTTTTTTTTGTTAAAAGTACCCAAAGTATAGTGTAAGATTGAATGTTAATTTTTTTTGTTTAATTTATTTTAAATATTAATTAACTAAAGTTAGGCTTTTTAAGTTAATATTTTTTTGAAGACTTTAATTTAGACTTATTTTAGAATAAATATATTTTTAAATTAATTTTTATTTGTTTTTTTTTTTATTACAGATATGAAGTCACCTCACTCGAAAAGAAAAACAATCAAATCAACTTAAAGCTGTCATACACCCCCCTCCAAAACGAAGACAGTGAATTTAAAGTTGGGGAATCTACCCGTCACATACGTCAGACTGGGTGTAGAAACGGAGAAGAAAGTGGGAGTAGTTAAGAACTCAATTTTGACTTAATTACCAAAGAAAAAGAAGGTGAAGAAAAAAAAGAAGAAGAAGAAGAGATGGAGCAGCAACAACAGCAAGAACAGCAACAACAGCAAGGAAAAAACGAGGAAGGCTCTAAGAAAAGGAAATCTTCTGCACCTTCCACCCTCAATAAAAAAATAAAATTTTAGAAAACCGAATTGCAAAACCATCCACCTCCACGTATGTGGAAATTTATGACAGCGATTGTGAGGCGTTTGACTCACTTAAATATCATGTGGTGTAGTTTTTTATTTTTTTTTATTATTGTACTTTTTTATTATTTTACAATATATATATTTAAAACCCGTATTGTAGTTGTTTCTTTCCTATAACATGACTTTAATACCTCTCTATCCACCTGCCTTCCCACCTGCCAACCCATAACTAAACAAAATATATACTCCTATATAAATCCTTCCGTCCCCTACTTACTGCTTAGTTCTACAAGAACATACTACAGTGAGTTGAAAGACCTTTCAAGTTGCCGGAAGAGTGCACCTGCCGACTACATCTGTACCGATGCAATCATCTACCTAATCAATGACAAGCCAATATGTGAGACTGACCTCAAAATCCAACGAACGAAGTCCATACCCGCAAAGTGCGATACCAGAATAATCAAAAGCGAAATGGAAATATGGCACTCCATTAGCCCAAACCAATGGTTATACATTCTGACGCATCCCGTAATAGGAATCATAAACTGTGATTCCACTATGAAAATCACTGACGTATCTCTACAAGGTATAGGAATATTTATACTGCAACCCAAGTGTAAGTGCTACACACTGTCCACCATGTTGACTGCAACCTCAAATCTGACTGCAAACTACACCAACTTTATACCACAAGTCAACATAGCCACCGACGATTGTTGTTTGGATCAACAAACCTACCTATCAACCGAAGACATGGGTACCCATAAAATTAACTAACCTCAATCTAAATGAACTACGTCACGCTCAAGATAAGCTGCAAAAATTCGACGAAGAATTAAATTTCAAACTCAATCAGCCTCTTCTCAACCTCACGGGCAAATGGTATAATACCTTCTCAGGCGTCCTTATTGGAATTGTCTTTGTCATTGCCATATGTTGGTGCTGCTGCCAAAGGTGCCGATGGCCTCTATCCAACTGGTTCCGACGACTATGCCGACGTGGATGTGCGTCGTTAGTATGCATAAACATCCACAACAATATAAGCCATGGAACAATTGCATCCGCCTCCTACATCGAGACCGACCAAATCCAGCCGACCACTTCAACCAGAAGCAGAATTCAGCTATCGCCCAGGTCTAGACTACGCATGCCCACACCTACCGGTGAGACGTTTGCCATGGAAAGTTACCATGAATATGAAGAACCCATATCATTTAGTACTTTAAACAAACAAAAGTCATTTAAAATGTAAACGTAAAAATTTTTTTTATCATAACCTTATATTTTCCAGTGATCTCATTCTAGTACCGTAAACTAACCAAAATTACCTCTCTCTCTCTCTATATATATATATATATATATATAAAAACAACATACATCTACAAAAAAATCTATTTTTATTATTCTCTAATTTTCATAGGTTCACTTTTTAACTTTTATTTGTACTTATATATTTGTATAAATTGCATATAACCATATATATATATATATATATATATATATATATATATATATATATATATATATATATATATATATGTGTGTAATCTCTTTCTAGTGTTTAGCTAATACAAAAAGTTTTAGCCAAACACTTATGGGGGAGGTGTGTTAGAGTCTCTACCCCTTATTTCTATTTAGTTCTGTATAAGGCTTTCTGGACCACCCAAGTATGTTACGCACTTATTTTATTTTTCTTATTTTTATTACTTAATTGCCAAAATTCTGCAAATTAAAATATAATTATAAAGGCCACGACCTATTAAAACAATACTTATCAGTGTCATAATAACTTCTTTCTTTCTTTCGCTAAACCGCTTGATAAAAATTCTTATTAATTATTTTTGCGAAATTATCTTAATTGTTTTTTACACAAATGTGCTAAATTTATTAATCATCCTGACGCAAGCTGATTTTAAATATTTAATCGTTGTGTCCAGATTGTTATAACACACTCTAGTTAAGTCTCTTTAGTAATACGTTACTTCTGTAAACTATATTGTCATCCAGTTTTTATCAATAAATCAAAAAACACATTTCTACGAAAAGAAAGTTTTATTTGAACAGAGAAGAATCCAACAATTATATGAAAAAGACCTAAAAGCTCTAAAAAATGTGATGGAATCCTTAATACTTAAATTAATTATATCCCCTATCCTAATACGATTTGTAAAACATGAATCGAAATCTCGCCAAATTAAATTTCTTTTCTTTTTTTGAATGATTAATATATTTTTTATATATAAAAACCTCTTTTAAATTTTTAAGAAATGTAAAATTTGCTTCTAGTTTTGAAAAAAAATCGGTTTTTTTGTTTTTGTTAAGCCTTATATAATTTTTTATAAGAAAAATATTTTTATTTAAAAATTTTATTCACTTATTATAATCTTCCTTATTTTAAATTAATTTACCTATTTTTTCCACCTTAGAAACAATTTTACAGGTTATTTGATTAATTTCTTGACATTTCTTTTGCTACTCACTTTTGATAACTAAAGCAAAAAGTAGTGTCAAATTTAATTAAAGAAAAAAAACCTTACCAGCAAAAAAAAAGTTATATCTTTAAATGTGTAAAGCTTAAGCTTCTAAAATTAATTAACCTAGAATATTGAATTAGAAATAAACCTACTTGGTATTGCTGCCTATTTTTTTCTTTTTTATGTTTTCATATCAAAATAGGGACCTAGTACAATTTGCATTTATTTACATTGCAATTTTACATGGATAATAAAATTACGCTACTTTAATTGTGTGGCGTGGTCGAAAAAGGGCCTATGTACAAATTTGCAGAAATTTAGTTAGCAGGCCTATCTTACTAAATGAATAACTGCCTTTTCAATAAAAATGGTCCTAAGTGAATAATCCCAGTAACTTTTGATTAAGGTTGGGTGATAAGGGCCCAAGTGTGAGGGCTCAAGTACAAAGTGTAAAGTGTAAAGTCCAATCTACCTTTTACGCCTTTTTAAATGGTCCCATGTAACAAATATAATGATAATTTATAAACACAGAACGGCCTAAGTGAGTAATGGGCCCAGAAAAAATAGACCTATGACACCTTATGCCTTTTTAACATTATCTTCCGTTTTAATTTTTTGGGCCTAACTGTCACTTATTTAAAGTGTACTGAAATTTCTGGGCCTATGTAAACTTTGTACGTTTTATTATTCAACAAATATACACTTTCAAAGGGCCCATGTGCGACATAAACACATAATACCTTTTAATTTTGGTCGGATTTGCCAGTTAGGCCTTTTTAAATTTAAAAGTATTTATTTTGTCTCAGCTGATGTGTCACATAGTCCTTAGCGCAATTGCCGGTAACATAACCTAAAAATTTGATTTAACTAACAGGTGGTTGAAGTAAGGTGTTTATGAATATTTTGTGGTAAATTCTTAGTTTTTGCTGTATTTTTGGTGAGTTTCTTAATACTAAATAGATGTACCAGTGAAGTAGCACATGCAAACATAAACCAAAAGCCGAAATGTCTTTGAGCAACGGAAAATCTTGTCAATCACGTATCCAGAGGATGATAGACTTAGCGCTGGAAAATAAATCGGGGCATTCGAATGAAATAAATGACAATAGTGAAAATGGTGCATTAGAAGTAGCTACCAAAACCGATAACATTCAGAAGATTGTCGTTTTGAGAAATGATGTTATTCAGGTAAGCTTTTATATTGGTAGTCGTTATACAAAGCTTGTTAAATAGCATGGCTAAACTTAATAGGGAAGAAGAGGATGACGTCATCGCTTGATGAGAGAATTTCGGTCATATTTCTTAAAGATAGGCCGCGCGGCGCTTAAAACTAAGTATAGGTATAGTTATAAACTTTATAAGTTAACTATGTCACTGAGTTTTAGGCATCGATAGTCCTGCCTTTAAGAAATATGACAGAAATTCGCTCATCAAACGATAACGTCATCGGCTTCTTCTCTATTAGGTTTAGGTTACATTTGGGAGTGAAATTTAAAAATGTATTAATTACAGAAACCTCATTGTGACTTTGTTAGCGAGCAAGTTGTCAACAATCAAGATCATAAAGAACATCAGTCTCTTGGACAACACAAAATGGAAATTGTAAGTTACTTGATGAAAAAATGTAGTTTAGCTATGTTGTATATAATTCAAGATCATCCATCGTTTGCCTCTACTCAACAATACAGACTATGGATAATTAAAATTAACCTTGCAAAAGGGTATCATTATGAGTATGAAATTAAAAAGTAATTTATTCCAGGAACCTTATTGCGCCCCTTTGAGCGAGCAAATTGTTGATAATCCAGTTCAAGAAGCACATCAATCTATTGGTCAACAAAACCTGGAAATTGTAAGTTATTTAATTTAAGGAAAAGTTTAAACTGCAGATTTATATTTTGTAGGACATAGCAGACAACAAAAGCGATCTAAGCGATCCTTATGCAACCGATTCAGATGCTTCTTATAAAACAGAAAGTAACAACGAAACCAGCGAATCAGACGGAGAAACACAAACAAGAAAGAAAAATCAAGAAAAAGAGTGAGAAATGAGTTAAGCTGGCAAGTAAATAAACGGAAGGTTGCAAAAGCGAGTGGCCAAGAATATAAAACAAAAAAGGAATAAAATTGTGCAGGCAAAAACCTTAAAACAACCATGTACATGCAGAAAAAAGTGTTTTGAAAAATTTAGTCATGAGGAAAGGTTAAAACTTTTTCAAGACTTTTATGATTTGACCTATAATGAACAAACTCAGTTTTTGTCTACTTCAGTTAGGGAATTTAAAAAGCTTCGACGCACTAAAGTTGAAGAAGACAGCAGAAGATCATTTGGTCGTACATATGTCTTAAGCAAAGAAGGATTACCTGTAGAAGTTTGTAAAGTAATGTTTATGAATACTCTAGATATAAGTTTTAAAAGAATACGATATACGATTGAGAAATGTAGGCTTTCATTAAGCGGAATATGTGCATCAGACAGAAGAGGAAAGCATGGTAACCACCCGAAAATATTAGAAGAAGATAAAACTCTTGTAATTCAGCATATCTCTAAATTTCCAGCTTACAAGAGTCACTATTCTCGATCGCATTCGGAAAAACGATACCTATCGCTCGATTTAAGCATTCAACAAATGTATAGACTTTATGTCGAATATTGTAAAGAAGTCGACAAAACACCAGTATCTGACCACTTTTACCGAAGCATTTTTGTGTCAAATTTCAACCTTTCGTTTCATCCGCCCCATAATGACACCTGCAGTAAGTGCGACAAGTTAAACATTATAATAAAATCATCCGCTGATGACGGACAAAGAATAGATTACGAACGAAAAAAAGAGAACATTTAGATGCAGCAGAGAGGGCGTACAATGAAAAAGGATTGACAAAGAAAAACTAAACAAAATGAAACTGTACTAACGGCAATGTTCGACCTACAAAAATGTTTACCCACTCCCCACCTAAAAAGTGGAATTGCATTTTACAAGAGGCAGTTGTGGGTATTCAACCTAACAATCTACGAAGTCACAAAAGTCAACGGAAATAGATCCTTTTGTTTCATGTGGGATGAAACCACTTCAAACCGTGGAGAACAAGAAATTGCATCCTGTCTCCTTAAGTACATAAGAAACCTGCCCCCAGAGACAACCTGCCTAAATTTATTTAGTGATTGCTGCTCGGGGCAAAATAAAAACATTTATGTTGTTACTCTTCTTTCCAAGGTGTTTGAACTTTTGTCCCCAAATCACAGTTTAAAGGAAATTCATCATAAATTCCTAATCTCTGGCCATACTCACTTGGAAGCAGATTCAATTCATGCTTCCATTGAAAAACAAAGAAGCATACAACAATGGATATAGAAATACTAGTCCACACTGGTTCGCAGCATTCAACGAAAAGGGGGAATTAACGTCATTGACATGTCTCAGGATGATTTTTACAATATAAGCGCTCTTCATAAAGCGTATTTTGTGAGTAGAAAAAAATGCAGACGGAGAGCAAATGTCTTTTTAAAAGCAAACTATTTCCTTTACACCAAGGAAAACCCTGGAAAAATTTTTTACAAGGAAGGCTTTTTGGCGACAGAAGAGTTCAAAGTCTGGGATATCACAAGGAAGAAAAAGGGACAGCCAGATGAAACACAACCTACTTTGGAAAAGCTACATAATTCATATCCGCTGCCTCTTCCCAAAAAAAAATTGGAAGACATTAAAAGTCTAACCCAATATATACATCCAAACTGTCGGCTTTTTTATGATAATTTGAGATCTCAAGAAGACACAACTGATGAAGATGAAGGAGTGTGTCCAGTTGATGTCTTAGATGACGAATAAGGCCCATTTTTTAAATTATTACCATTAAAAAGAAATTTGCTATTTTGTTTCAGTTTAAAATATGTTTTTACATTAATAAAATGTTTATGCTATAATAGATTTTTATTGACGCTAAAATAAAGAACTTTAGGGAAAACGTTTTATAACCAAAAAGGGCCTAAGTTATATTCTTTTCTACAATGGGGCTTAACTAACAATTTTTGGGGCCTATGTACATATTAAATCAAGGGTCTATGTGAGTTAGGCCTAAATTGTAGGGGCCTAACAAACAGAATATGCAAATCAAAAGGAAAGGTCCGCGAATTTTCAATACCTCTTGGATCATAGCACTTTTAACAACTTGCTGGCCAAATTTCATTTAATTCGGATAAGGCATTTTTGTGTAAGAAATATTTTTTTCGATTTACAAATCCTAGATTATCTCAAAAATTAATTTTCGTATATAGGCCCTTTTTCAACCAAGCCACAGAATTTATCAGAGCACTTTATTACTCTTATCATTTTACGTTAGATAGGGTATTATTTTTATGACCTGATACATTTTTAAAATTTAATCTCTTATTCTGTTTATTTGACCCCATCACCTTTGATAAATATTGTAGACTTGATTAGGAATAATAGAATATTAAAGAGTCTTTTTTGTTTAGTTATTTTTCTCTTTTTTTTTTTTGTTAAAAGTACCCAAAGTATAGTGTAAGATTGAATGTTATTTTTTTTGTTTAATTTATTTTAAATATTAATTAACTAAAGTTAGGCTTTTTAAGTTAATATTTTTTTTGAAGACTTTAATTTAGACTTATTTTAGAATAAATATATTTTTAAATTAATTTTTATTTGTTTTTTTTTATTACAGATATGAAGTCACCTCACTCGAAAAGAAAAACAATCAAATCAACTTAAAGCTGTCATACACCCCCCTCCAAAACGAAGACAGTGAATTTAAAGTTGGGGAATCTACCCGTCACATACGTCAGACTGGGTGTAGAAACGGAGAAGAAAGTGGGAGTAGTTAAGAACTCAATTTTGACTTAATCACCAAAGAAAAAGAAGGTGAAGAAAAAAAAGAAGAAGAAGAAGAGATGGAGCAGCAACAACAGCAAGGAAAAAAACGAGGAAGGCTCTAAGAAAAGGAAATCTTCTGCACCTTCCACCCTCAATAAAAAAATAAAATTTTAGAAAACCGAATTGCAAAACCATCCACCTCCACGTATGTGGAAATTTATGACAGCGATTGTGAGGCGTTTGACTCACTTAAATATCATGTGGTGTAGTTTTTTATTTTTTTTTTATTATTGTACTTTTTTATTATTTTACAATATATATATTTAAAACCCGTATTGTAGTTGTTTCTTTCCTATAACATGACTTTAATACCTCTCTATCCACCTGCCTTCCCACCTGCCAACCCATCAATGCATGTTTATTACATTTTTTAAAATTTATAATGTATAAAAGCTTAATTTTGTCTCGTCTTTCATTTATTATTGCACCAATACCAACAAAAGATAGGTATCCTCAATGTAAAGGAGAATCAGATTTAAATATGCTGTTAGAGTTTTTAATTATCTTAAAAACTGTATAACCGATTTATATGAAATTTGGTACATTTATTTAATGTAATAAGGTACTTGTAAGGCTCTACCTAGATTAGGCTTATTGGGTCAAGTAGTGTCCCAGTGGGTACCACAACCAATATTATTAAGAAAAAAAAGTACGCCACTGACTTTTTATAAAGTTTTTATATACTTTTGCTATTAGACGAATAAAAATGCAACTTTTTAGTCTCTTATATTTTTTTCTATCTTGCTCTTTCGAGAAAAAAATGGAAGCCATTTTTAGCCATTTTAAAAAGTACCGTAAAACGGGGCTACTTGCACACCGCGGGGTAACTTGCACATCACGTTTATCTGTCATATTTTTTTAATTATATATTTTTCTTTTGTTTTTTTTTGGCGTTTAACGGTGGGTTTCTACTGTTACAAGTACACAGAACGTAAAAAATGGTTCGTACTTACCAAAAAACTCCGGGATCCAGAACTTACCGGAATTATACAGAAACGGCCATGCGCGAAGCAATAGAAGCTGTCAATGCGGGCATGTCAAAAAACTAGCAGCTCAAACGTTCGGAGTGGAACGGACGACATTAGGTCGATGTCTTGCCGGTACGCACACGAAAGCAGTCGGTCGTCCCAAGGTTTTAAGTGATGAAGAAGAGGCTCTTATTTCGAGGACATTGGGTGTTGCGGCAAATTGGGGGTTCCCACTCACAAAGGTTGATATTCGAGATGTGATCAAAAAGTTTTTGGACAAACAGAGAAAAACGGTTAGAGTGTTCAACAATAACTATCCTGGACCTGATTTCTTAGATTCATTTATAAAAAGAAATAAGCTGTGCACCAGAATGGCGTCTAACATAAAAAGATCCAGAGCATCGGTTGATCGAGATGAAATTTTACAGTTCTTCGACAATATTGACTTAACAATTAGGGAAGTGAAAAGTGAAAACTTTTACAACTACGACGAAACAAACGTAACAGATGATCCTGGGTCCAGGAAGGTGGTTGTGCCTAGGAATACGAAAAGGGTGGAAAGAGTTCAGGAGCATTCCCGTGCTACCATAAGCATAATGGTTTGCGGAAATGCTAATGGAGACCTTTTGCCACCTATGGTAGTGTATAAAGCACTAAATCTATACGAAAACTGGACGAAAGGTGGACCACAAGGAACGAAATATGCAAGTAGTTCGAGCGGATGGTTCGATATGAACTTGTTTGAAACGTGTTTTTTCGAGCTTTTCCTGTCTCACGTCGAATCAACCAGAGAGAATAACGACAAAGTGATAGAGGCGTGTGGTTCTAATAATATCTACATAACTCCCTTCCCAGCCAACGCCACTCACTTAATGCAGCCGCTTGATGTGGCTGTATTTGCCCCTATGAAAAAGAAATGGAGGGAGATTCTCGATCAGTGGAGAAAGGAGTCTCGTTTCCAAGGAACTATCCCGAAGGAACAATTTCCGAATCTTTTGGATAGATTGTGGAGAGGAATAAGCCCCAAAGTGTCACAAAATCTAAAATCAGGATTTAGAGCCACCGGCTTGCATCCTGCAAATCCTGACGAAGTTTTGAAGCGCATTCCTGATGGAGTGCAAGATGCGGAAGTCGAAAGAATTTTAGAGAGCAGCTTGATTGATTTGCTGAAAGAACACCGTGGAACGGGGGCTGAGAAAAGACGAAAAAGGGGAAAAAAGTCGAACCTGGAACTGATGCGTCTCGCATTGTTACATCAGATTCTACTGTGGCTTCTGAAGATCCTTCAATGGTCACGAATGATTCACCAGCAGCAGCTGACAAACCGGAACCCTCTACAAGTAGTGGTGTGAAAGGCGCACAACAAATCCCCAGCAGAAAAAGCAAGAGAATAAGAAAATACGAGTCTTCCCAATGTGCTATCTGCAGAATTAACTGGAAAGATTACAGAGGCACAAGTGATTGGATTCAATGCACGAAATGTCAAGCATGGATTTGTGGACCCTGTAATAAAGATAGCAAAGACCCAATTTTCGTGTGCGAGCGATGCGATAATTCAGAAGACGAACAGTCTCCCTTCGATGACAGTGATGCCGACAAAGACTTCCAAATTGACGATTAGCCAGTGTTTTTTAAGGGTTGTGATGTTTCAAAGAATGTGCCTTAATTTACCAAAGCTTTAATAAGCGAGAGAAAGTGTTTATTTTTTATTTTTGATAACTTGTTATTTACATTTTTCTAAGTATTTTTGTATAGAACCTGTTTAAGTTTATTGCATTTTGACGCATAAATAAATTTTTCTCTTTAAAATAAAGATTTTTAATTAGTATTATTCGGAATTTATTGCCATGGGTCTAAAATATCTTTTTATCTGCGGGGTAACATGCACTCAAAAGTCATAAGCATTCATTTTATAATAATCGTTTCGTAAAGTGCAAGTTGCCCTAAATACGGGGTAACTTGCACACCTAAAAAAATTTTTTTGGGGACCCATGGCTGGAATTTCAAAATTTTACATCCAGGCATGGATACCCCATGGCTAGGTCGGTACAATGTAATTTTTTCGAAGCTGCAAAGTTACAACATACAACGGTATATGGGAAAATATGCTAAAGAGGTGTGCAAGTAGCCCCGTTTTACGGTACCCATAAGCAACATGAAATAAAATTCAAAATTAACCTACAATGTTAGTTAAAGAAAAGCTTGTAGAAATAACCAAATTTTAACCTTAGTAGATGAGGAAAATAGCTATTTTTTAACCTACCTACCAAAATTTTAATTACTATTTTTTAATGTATAAAAGCTTTATTTTGTCTGTCTTTCATTTATTCTTATTATTATTTTTATTACTACTATGCCAATACCAACAAAAGTTAGATGTCCTCAATGTAAGGAAGAATCAGATCTTCCCATCCATTAATAGGCAATTGATCTTACAACGTTGGTTAAGGGGTTGTATTTTACCAAACGATTGATCTAAAGAAGGCTTAACAACTTTCAAAAGAGCAAAAACTCACGGAAATGCTCGTTATCACATAAAAAATTAAATAAAAACTTGCATATTTAAAAGTTATTTTTATTTCTAAACATTTTTCCTTAATAATAATTTTAGATATTTTCAATATACTAAATAATATATAAATTTTATTAAAAACGCCATTAATTCTACAAAAAATATAAAAGGTGATAAGGTCAAATAAATAGAATCGGAGATTTTATTTTTAAAATATTAGAAGTCATAAAAATAATGTTTTATCCAACACAAATGACAAGAGTAATAATTTAACTATTATATGTCTATGCAAAATAGCAATGTAAATAAATACAAATTGTGGTGCGTCTTTATTTGAAAAGAATATATACCTATATAAAAAGCTAGCAGTTTTACTTTCTGTTAAAGCACATTAAACAGGTTAACCTTTTTGTTGGTAAGTGTTCAATTTTTTATTACTTTACCTTTTGTTTTACTAAATAGTTAGTAAGGTAGAAAAATTTGTATGTTAATTAAAAGTATAAGGGATTATATTAAGTTAATATTTTTTCTTAAGATATACGGGTGTACTAAAAGAAAACCGCCACCGAACGGTTTTATTAATTTACCTATATAAAGGCTACCGAAAATCTAAATTAATTTATTATTACTAATGATTTTTACTTATTTTATCGCGTCGAGCGGCTATACTCAAAAAAAGCTAATAAAAGCCACCAAATAAATGTTACCCGACTTTAATAATTATAAAGGGTATTTTTTTATTATTATTATTTTTTTTCGTACCCCGAACATCTTAAAAGATAATATAATTTCGATGACAAATACAGACAGATTTTTTATTTTTTTGTTATTTGGAGCAATTCTTTTCGAGTTACAGACAATTAAGTCTATTTTTTTCTATTTTATTAATGTATTAAACCTTAATTGCATTTTATTTCAGTCGGTAGTCAAAATTTCTCGAAAATCGTTAGACCGACTTTACCAAAATTTTGCACACTTTTGTATACTAAATCCCACCAAAAACATAATTACGAAATACGTGTGCCAAGTTCAATACTAAATTTATGCTTGACTGTGATGCATTGTTTTCTTTTTATGCCATTGTCTACGTTTTCTTAAACGTTAAAAATAACATCAAGCATTGCCCAACGGTTTAAACTCTACAATTAAAAACCCCTTTTTTATGGGGAACCCCCTAACCCTCCTATTTTATAACTTTTTTATTTTCAGATTTTTTTCCTACACTTACACACCATTAGCAAGATACTTTACATTGGTTAAAAAAATCAGTAGTTTTGGATACCGTAATAAAAAAAAATCAGTAATCATAGTTACTTACTAGTTGTTTTTTTCTCAATATAAAGTACCCAGAGTATAATAAATTTCTAATAAATAAAAAAAAATACTACAAATATTAAGAGTGTAATTGTGAAAAAAATAATAACTTACCGAAATAGGGGTTTGCATAGTACCAGCAAATGTTTGGTTGAAATTTCTTCTGTATTAGTTGATTCAAAAATAATTGTACATGGTGGAATTTTTTGAGGAACTCATTTTAGAATTATTTTTATAGAAAATACTAAAAATAAATAAATATATTAGGATCAGAACACAAAAAACTTTTTAAACCTTAACCATTTGTTTGGTATTTTCATACAAAGGAAAAACAAAATTATCTGGTTAAAAATATTATATTTTATATGTATAATATTTTATATGTATAATATTTTATATGTATAGATTTTAACTTTTTTCAGAGCTATCTAATATTCTGTGACTTTTTTCTGCTTTGACAGTTTTTCTTTAGATATTGAATTTCGAAATAAGTATTTACAAATGTACCAATTTAAAATTTTCGTCGTTTTATCCAGGGTGGTGGAAGTGGTGCAAGGCAGCAGGGCGTAACGCTGCAGGGGCGGAAACTCGAAAAGTTTTGACAGGAAAGGGCGGTAGTTAGGAATGATTGTGGATTTGAAAAATGAGGTGAGGACCTTCTTTTTGATCTTCAAAAATTCTTGTAGGGGTAGCAAATAATTTTTTGCACCACGGCGCCAGATATCCTAGGAACGGCCCTGGTTTTATCATAAAAATTAAAAAAAAACTTATTAAGCTAGTTTCATGAAATTTGGACTTCTAATTGTCCTTATGGGTATAAATAAACACATCTTAATATAGTATGTGAATATTTTGATAATTCCTTTGTTCTAAATATTGGTTTTTAAATTCAGATGAATTAAATCTGGAGTTCTTACCGCTAGTGGTAAATGGCCTTGGTCGCCGATGCACCGATCATCCAAAATATCTATCTATCTATCTAATTCTTACCGCTACCACAGGCGTAATTATTAATATTTTTATACAAAAATTTAGGAAAGTATTCTTAAACCACACTCAATAGTCTACAAAAACTTTGCTTTTTGTGTCCCGGACCCGTATTTCCCCATAAGTAATAAGGTGCTTATTAAGCCCTACCTGGACTGAAATTAAATTTAGTATCGTTTTAGTAGGTACCACAAGCATTTTTAACTTTTTTTCAATCTAGCAACCAATAAAAAAATAAAACCAATTTAATTTTTTAGAATGTTCTACCAAAAGAACATGATTTTAAATCCAATATATCGGATGTTACAGAATGTTGTTATGAAAATTTAAGTGTAGATTCTACTATTTAAAATATGCAAAAAACCTCATATAAATATGGGTCCGCAAATTTCTCATTCTCAAGATATAGGGTATTAAACTTGTAAAAAACTGTTTGCTTAAAAATCCTTAATATACTTTACTCAATTTTGTTTTAAGTTGGTAATGTTATTTATGGCATTAAGGGGTTAGTGACGTTGCGTAAACAAAATCAGGTGTAGGTGAAGTCGTATCCGCGAGGCCCCCTTTCGTCGACAAATGATGATGGGAAGAAAATTGAGGACCAAAAAAAGGTCCTTACTCACTCCCTTTAAGTAAAGTAACCTAAAATATGTTGTGTAATATAGAATTAAAATAGTAAGAAGCCTACTAAGTAAAGATAAATTGTCGAACAAAAATATGTTTCTAGTAAATATGTACATTTTATAACATTTTTAATGCATCAAATACTATTATGCTTTATCTACACGGGTTTAAACTTGCTTATCTCTAATTTGACCCTTTTCTATTTACACCTTTATTAAACTAAGAAATTTAACCCGGCATTAGTCGCTATATGAGGTTTTCTCTCACACTTATGCTAAAATTGGTGCAAATTCTTTTTACAAATTACTGACCTGTGTCCTTTTAGGTACTCTACCGGGTATTCCCCGTCCTGTTTCTGACATAGCGAGTGTAAGCCGATCGCGTCCCATTAGTGTTCTGCAGAGTTTAGTAGAGGCGGTTGCACTTCGTGTGAGATTTTCTCTCATTGCGCGACAAAGCGTGTAATAATATTGGAACTGTTTTTATAAACACTCGGGTGTTGTTTTTGATTAGTGTAGTGCAATGAGTCGCGGAAAAAGACTTGTAGAACTTGCACTTTTAAAGAGTGAGCAGGAAAAGAACAAAGGTAAGCATTTTTTTCTGCGTTTTATACCAAAGTCAGTAAAATTAATACTACCATCAGAATGGTTTATGTAACTATCTCTCTCTGCCTACATGTATATTTGTTTTAGACTAAAAATAAAAAGAAATCAAAAACCAGTTACATATGACTAAATAATACATTTGTTTCAGATCAAAGTGAAGATATTCAACCTCTTGAAGATGATAAAGGGAGATGTGATGAACCAGAAAGTGACGCAGAAAGCGAACACAGCCAGCACAATACAGATACTGACCAAAGCGATTGCGGAGAAAATGAGGATAATGAAGGCACCCAAGAACAAGAAAGTATTGTTGAAAGTGATGAATTAATGGATGAAAACAATGACAGTACTTTTTTCCAAAATGCTCCAATCTATATTGGTAAAGATAAAGTGACGAAATGGTTGAAGCATGCCCCCATTACTGTAGGTCGCACAAGAAGACATAATTTGGTAACACATTTGCCTGGCGTAAAAGGCTTAGCACGTAATGCAAAAACGCCACTTGAATGTTGGAAACTTTTCTTTCCTGACGCATCGATTCAAGAAGTGGTCGATTGTACTAATGAGTACCTTCGAATAAAGCGTCAAAACTATAGCCGTGAAAGAGATTGTGCTGACACTAATTTTTATGAACTAAGTGCTCTTATTGGTCTTCTATATCTAGCCGGTATCAAAAAAAGTAGCCATATCAATATTTCTGAACTTTGGACAGATGACGGCACAGCTCCTGAATGTTTTCGGGCAACAATGAGTCAGAGAAGATTCTATACCCTACTGAGTGCTTTACGATTTGACAATATTCATAATAGGGATGTCCGCACAGCCTCGGATAATTTAGCCCCTATTAGAAAACTGTTTGAAGATTTTGTTCAGTTTTGTAAATCGCATTTTACAATTGGTGAATATGGAACTGTGGATGAGATGCTGGAGGCATTTAGAGGCCGCTGTAAATTTCGACAATATATTGCCAACAAGCCGGCAAAATATGGAATTAAAATATACGCTTTAGTCGACTCTAGATCATTTTACGTCTCTAATTTAGAAATTTATGCAGGGAAACAGCCCGAAGGCCAATATAAAGTGGAAAATACTGCTTTTAGTGTAGTCAAGAGGATTTTAGAACCAATTCTCAATACGGGTAGGAATGTCACGATGGACAATTATTTTACTTCGGTTCCACTCGCTAAAGATCTAAAAGTTAACCACAACATTACCATTGTCGGCACATTGCGAAAAAATAAGAAAGAAATTCCTCTTCAGCTTTTAAACATTAAGGAACGGCCGCTTCTGAGTAGTATGTTTGCTTTTTCAAAAGAGTCTGTATTGGTTTCGTACGTCCCTCAGAAGAAAATAAAGAAGAATGTACTACTTTTGTCTACCATGCACGATGGCGATGTCATAGATGAAGAGACAGGAGACCAAGTAAAGCCCGAAATTATAACTTTTTATAATTTAACTAAGGGCGCAGTCGACGTGGTTGACGAAATGAAAGCGCTATACTCGGTTGCAAGAATAAGTTGTAGATGGCCACTGACGATATATTTTTCAATGCTAAACATTGGTGGTATCAACAGTTTTATACTATATAAAGCAAATCGCATCAACGACCCCATACCACCTAGACGTTTATATTTGAAAGAACTGGCTCTGTCGCTAATAAAACCCCACCTAATAAACCGATCCCAAATTACAAACTTACCGTACAGCCTACGAGCATCTATTAGAAAGATAGCAAAACTACCACTAGAAGAAGTGAGACAACCTGAAAATGTCAATGAAAGTTTTTGTAGCTTCTGTCCTCGTCGAAAAAATAGAAAAGTCAAGAAAGTATGCAGAAGTTGCCAGCGACCCATTTGCCCTGAACATACTGTTTTTTCTTGTCGAATCTGTGCCTCACAGGTGGAATCATCTGATGAAGATTTATAAACATTCGTTTGCATTAAAAATAGCATGTTTTAAAAATGTTCATACTGTTCAATTTACAATTAAAACTCATAAAAACCTTTTATTTCTTAAAATTATGATTGTGAGAGAAAATCTCACGCGCGACTAACGATGGGATTTTTAACCTAGCGACAAATCCCGGGTTAAAACTATATAGCAAATATAGTGATAAGCTTACGGAGTGGACACAATTAATTAACGTATTTAAATACAGTCTACAAATTTTTATTCTCAACTAAATCCACGTTGTTCTTTTACAAGCCTCTAGTTAACATATGGCATTGCCAATATACAGCGGGTCTACTTAAGTTCGCACCATAAGGGAAACTTTTTTATTATTGATTATACGAAAAAGTTATTCTTTATTTAAAAAAAACCCTAGATGCAATCATCAGATATTAATTATTTGCAATGGTATACGAGGTATGTCGAAAAATGTGAATTTTGCTCAAGGGGAAAGTACCTTTATTTTTAACAATATTGATTTTTTTATAAGAAAAAGTTATTTAGAATTAAAAATTACTTAAAAATATGCAATTTTAACTATTTAATAATTTTTTATTACAAAGAGTTTGTCATTTCAGAGTAAAAAGCGTGGGGTGCATTTTACTATTTTTTCATAACTTTTCCCTCATAGATATTTGCAAATAGAATAATTATAACATTTAATATATTAAGCACCCCACGCTTTTATTTTGAAGTGACAAACTCTTTGTAATAAAAAATTATTTTCTAATTTTTAGTTCGGTTGCATATAAAAGCGTGTTTTTTTAGTTTTTTAAACTATTATTTATTTTTCATTTTTTAGTTCGATATATCAATTAGTTTTTTAAAAATAAATGCTCCAGTTTATTCACTAAAAAATTCCTTTGCCATTTTGTCAAGAGACACAGAGGATCTGTAAAGGAATTTATTTATCCTGGCGGTCCTCATCAGGATAACGGGATACTGTTTTTAAATTATTGCATTGTCATCGGTCCTTGATACGTGTGCAAAGTTTCAAAGAAATTGAATCGCTGGAAGTTGGTAAAAATTAGGCTCAAAGATTCCGTTACATAGATAGATAGTTACAACCCAAGCTAATAAAAGCGTGTTAAAAAAAAGGTTTTGCTCATGTCTGCTCATTTTTTAATTTTATTTTTTTTTCGTTGTCATATATGACCATAACCTGGGCTGAGTTAAACTATTTGTGACTGTAAAGTTAAGGTTATACAGGGTGTTTCAGAACAATGGGATCAAACTTGAAGGTGTGATTCCTTATGTTATTTTATGAAAAAAGTGTCTATAAACATACATATGTCCGGAGTTGCTTCCTTACTGAGATACAGGGCGTTAAAATTAAAGAAAAAAATCGTTTTTTTTTCTAAATACTTTTAATATGCTTAGTCCGATTTGAATAAAATTTGGTACATTTATTTAAAGTAATAAGGTGCTTATTTAGCCCTAACCATATTTTTATTATTGGGCCCAGTGGCGTCTCTGTGGGCACTGCAACTTATATTATTGAGAAAAAAAGTAGGCCACTAACTTTTTGACGTTTTTATATTTTTTTATAATAAAATAATACAACTTTTTAACCTCTTTAATTTTTTTGTATTTATCTTCGTTTTCGAGAAACAGAAAAATATTAAATCTACTTTAATTTCTTCTAAAAAGTACCCATTTTTTTCGCCCTTTCGGGGTCATCCCACCCAGGTCCGACGACCGTCCCCCTAGGTGGTGCACTGCAGCCTGAAGGCTTATTGTACCTTGACCCCTACTCCTTCCCATTCACACACATGCCTAAAACCGACAACGCCGGTCACCCATCCAAGTTATGGGCGCGCACTTCACTACTTAACTACGGAGATCGATGCTGCCGATACAACCGGAGCAGCCACAAGCGCGCCACAAAGTACCCATAGGACAACATGATATAAAAAGCAAAAATTAAAAGAAAACAATTATTTGCCTTAAAGTAAATTAGCAGTCGTGTATTTTATCGAAAACTGTCGTTTTCCCTATTAACTAAGATAGATAATCTTTATTTTTTTATTTTAGATTTTATTTTATGCTGTTTAGGGCTACTACTGTTTAGAATGACTTTAAGTGGCTTTATTTGATTTTCTCGAAGACAAAGGGAGATACGAAGAAAATACGAAAGACTAAAAAGTTGTAATATTAATTGCCTAATTATAAAAAAATATAAAAACGTCAAAAAAGTCAGTGGCGTACTTTTTTCGTCCACTAATATAAGTTGCAGCGCCCACTGAGACGCCACTGGACCCAATAATAACAATGTGGGTAGGGCTAAATAAGCGCCTTATTACTTTAAATAAATGTACCAAATTTTATTAAAATTGGCCTAAGTATATTAAAAATATTTCGAAAAAACGGACTTTTTTTTAAATTTTAACGCCCTGTATCTCAGTAAGGAAGCAACTCCGGACACTTTTTTGATAAAATAACATAAGGAATCACACCCTGAAGTTTGGGTTTTATAAAGTACACAAAATTTCAAAATTATCAAATATCAAATCTGACAGTAAACAAACTTCCACCAGGCTCTGTTAACTACCTGGTCCAAGACAATTAGACAACTATATAACATGCCCCCTTTTTTTTCAAAGGTTCAATCTACAGGGAGGTTTGATTAATCTTGAACTTCGCCTTGTATCTGGAACAACTCTATATTCTTTCTCCTCTTCATTGCTGAAAGTGTCGGTTCCATTATCGTTTATTGTGTTCTGATTTATTGTTTCTTGAACAACTGCACCTCCTATATCTTCTTCATTGTTTTGGTTGTTATTATCTTCAATTCCATTCTGGTTAGTTGTGTGTGTGTAGTAGTGATTGTGAGAATCATTATTATCTGTATTTAATGTAGATCCTCTAGCTTCTTTTAACCATTGACGATTTCTTCTAAATCTTTTTCCTTCTTGGGATTGAATAATATAGTCGTTACTATTGTATTTTTGAACAACAGTGGCGAACTGCCATGTTCCTTGTTCTGTTTTAAATAGAACAGATTGGCCTATTGAAAACTCTGACAGTTTATTAGTACCCCGATCGTAATATATTTTTTGTACTTCTTGTCTATTTTCCATTTCCTTTCTAACTTCATTATGATCATATGGATTTACTTTTAGTAAGTCTTGATGAATTGGAAGGGTGGTTCTGCTTCTCCTACCCATTAACAGCTCAGATGGAGAAGGAAGATTATTTTTTGGCGTGTTATTATAATACATAATTGCTAACAAAGGATCTTCTTGATTTGCTTCTACTACTTTTTGAAAAAGATTCTTTACAATTTGGATATGACGCTCCACCATTCCATTTGATCTTGGATAATAAGGGCTTGAGGTAGTTATTTTAATATCATAACTTTTAGCAAAAACTTTAAATTCATTTGATGTAAATGGTTGTCCATTATCAGAAAAAAATGACAAGAAGAAATAAATGATTGAGCTGTTTTATTTTGAACTTTATTTACAACTATAAATTTGCTAAAATAATCCACGAATACCAGAAAATCACAACCTTTAAAATGCTTAAAATCAATCCCGATTTTTGCCATGGATACTCGGGAATATCATGTGAAATTAACGGCTGACGTGGGTTATTCCTAGCAAATTTTTGACAAACATGACAGGATAGTACATAATTTTCTATATCATTCATTATTTCAGGCCAGTAAAAGCTTCCCTAGCAACATTCTGGCACGAATTAACACCCTGGTGAGCTTTATGTATGCTAGACAAAATTTCCTCTCTTAATAAGGCTGGAACTATTAATCGTTTTTTAAAAACAGAACATTCTTATGTAAATAAATATCATTTCTTATATTCCAATACCGTTTAACTTCCGTGCTTACTTTATTTTTATGACAAGGCCATCCATTTTTAATAAAATTTGCTATCTCTTTTAAAACCTTATCTTCCTTTGTTGCTTCGTTAATTTTTTTAACATTGTCGTCAGATGTTACGATTACTGAGAAAACATATAAATTCAAATCCAAATTATTTAACTCAAATGTATCGCTACCAGGAGATCTACTAAGTGTATCTGCTACTTGAAGTTTCTTTCCTGGTACATACATTAATTTGACATTGTATCTTAATAATCGTAACATCAGCCTTTGTAACCTCGGTGATAAATTTTCTATAGGTTTTTTTATAATCCCTAACAGTGGCTGATGATCTGTTTGAACAATAAATTCTTGTCCAAATAAATAATAGTTAAATCTTTCGCAACCAAAAACAATAGCAAATAGTTCTTTTTCTATTTGACTATATCTTTGTTGACATTTATTTAAAGACACAGATGCAAATTCTATTGGATGGTCATTCTGTAGCAAAACTGCACCCATTCCATACTGACTTGAATCAACTAATAATGCAATTTGTTGATTAGGGTTAAAGTATGCCAGAACAGGTGTAGTTGTTACTAGACGTTTTAAGTCTTCAAAACATTTTTCTTTGTTTTTATCCCAAATCCATTCAATATTATTACTGAGTAATTGCCGTAATTCATATGTTTTTTGTGACAAATTTGGTAAAAATTTAGCTAAATAAGTAATATGTGTATAATGTAGAAAATGGTTTTTATTAAGTACACAAAATTACAAAATTATCAAATATCAAATCTGACAGTAAACAGACTTCCAGCAGGCTCTGTTAACTACCTGGTCCAAGACAACTAGACAACTATATAACAGAATTCCTAAAGCAAATTTATATTTATTGTCATAAGTTAATTGCAATTATTTTTGTTAGCCTAAAATACCAAAATATTTATACAGAGTGTTAATAAAGCCCGGCACCATAAGGATACCCAAAATAAGTGCTTGAATAAATAATAAACTAAAAATATTTTTAGATTACTTAAAATAAGTTTTAAAAAGTTTGGTGCATTTTAAAAGCATTTACAGAAGTTAAACTGTTTTCTTATTTAGATTTATTCCTTAATCAATTTATAGACTCAGTTAGACTTTATTACCCACCTACTATTAATTGTCCAGTATAGTTCCTCCAGTCACGGTTCCCATCAGAGAAACCCGTGGTTCCGCACGCGTATGCATCCCTATACGGTTCAACTGGACAGGCCCTAAACTTCCGACTTTGTTCGTTCTTTTATCCCTAGAGTTTCTAGATTGTGGAACCTGATGCCCGCGGAGGTCTTTCCTTCCCCCAAATCAAGTATTTAAGTCCCGTGTCAACAAACTCCCTCTTACCTTGCTTAAGACACCCACTTTACGTTAGTATTTAGGCTTTTAGCCTTCGTGGTTTTTCCAAAGATAAAAAAATAAAAATCCACTAAGTTAACGCCAAGTGAACAAGCTTACATTGAAAATCAGATCAAAAATATTTTACCCACGATATATACAATTGAAGAACGAACACTAACAGTGAAACATGTATGTATTTTGTCAATGATTGATGGAAAAATATGTAATGTTTTAACCGCAACTTTATCATTTCAAACATGTTATATATGCCAGTCTAGGCCAACAGAAATGAACAACATAGACACATGCCTAAAAAGACAACTAGATGAGGATACCTTTGGTTTTGGTCTGTCCACACTTCACGCATGGATACGTTTTTTCAAATGTCTTCTCCATATTTCATATAGACTCGATATTAAAAAATGGCAGGTTAGAAGTGAAGCAAACAAAGTCTTATTCGAGGCAAGAAAATGAACAATTTAAACTGAATTTAAAAATACAATGGGCCTCCTGGTAGATTTGCCAAAACCAGGTGGAAGTGGAGCAACGAATGATGGCAATACAGCCAGAAAGTTCTTCAGAGATCCTAAAACATCATCACTTATAACAGGAATAGACGAAACAATTATTAAAAGGTATGGTGTTGTTTTATCTGTAATATCTTCGGGCTATAAAATTAATATACCTGCTTTCCAGACATATACAGAACAAACAGTTAGACTTTTGTAGAAGAATATGGGTGGTTCTATATGCCCGTTACGGTGCACAAGATATTATTACATGGATCTGCAATCATAAATCATGCCTTACTTCCAATTGGCATATTATCCGAAGAGGCACAGGAGTCCAGGAATAAAGATCTAAAAAATATAGAGAAATCCATACCAGAAAACTCTTGAGAATATCTACTAACGATGACTTGCTGAGAAGACTACTGATTTCGTCAGATCCGTTAATTTCTTCAATTCAAAACTCCCCAAAAAGAAAAGTAACATTTTGTCTGCTGAAGTTTTGCATCTCCTAAGTGATCCCGATATTATACCAAAAGACCAAGAGCCGGATAGTGATAAAGAATCTGAACTTGATACTGGCTGGTCTTCTAGATCGGATGTATATTCGACAGAAAGTTATTCAAGTGATAGTGACTAAATGAAAAAAAAATGTATATTTTTATTGTAATCGAGAAAGAAAGAAAGAAAAGCTTATTTTTATTCATTTATTATTTAGGTCTCAAATTAAGATTGTTTTATTTTGGCAATTTATATATTTTATAAATTTGTCATCCTAAGTTAAAATTTGAATATGTTTTTGAGAATTTTTGAAATTTAAAATCAATACATACAATCAAAAATATTAGGGATGCGTTTAAAAGATTTTTAATAATATATCAGCTTTTTATTAAAACAAATATGTATTTTAAATTTGAGTTTTGTAAAATAAACATTTTATTAAAAACTTAGTTTTCTCCCATAATATTGTTCCGAAACACCTCGTATAAAAACACGTGTCTTCGTTTTTATACCTTTATTAACAATGGAACGTAACTATGGTTACAACAATGACAAAATCTTCACTTATCAATGTCTCGAAGTTTACAGCACAAAAGTCGAATCTATACTAACTGATGGGAGGTTTTCCGTCGACCTTTTATAGTATGGTGGAAGAGTAAAGAATGATCTAGAATCTTCGAGAAATATCGCGAAAATTCCATAGTACAGGATGGCATAAAAGTTCCCAATGGATAATTCGGGCGTTTTCGGAAACCTTCGAAAGTGATGAAAGAACTTGGAAAAATTAAGGTAAATTATTTAAATAAATTAACAAACTAAATTAAATGATCCTAACTCTCTAAAATTCTATAACCTAAACACATTTTTGAAAGTCTGTAACATTGCCCCCTTCCAAGTTTTGATCGTCTCGATCAAGTATCTTCACTGTCTTGATAACGGCTTAGCCTTTCTAGATGTACTACTTTCATCTTTGCCTGTGGACTCTTCTGTATACGGTACACCAGATCATTAAGCCGTGTTACCACTTTATATGGTCCCTCCCATGACTTCTGTAGTTTCGGTGAACGCCCCTTGGTTCTTCTCGGATTGTATAACCAAACTTTTTCACCGACCACAAATCCCTGATGGTTAGCTTTCAAGTCGTAGCGGGATTTCATACGGTCACTTCCTTTTTTAACCTGCTTCGCACCTCTTTGTGTATCTTCTGTAGCTGTCTGCTAAGTTGACTTACATAGTCTTTTGCTGGTTCTTCATTGGTGGAAGGTCGTCCTGTAAGCAAATCAACTGGAAGGCATAATTCCGCTCCAAAAATGACTTTAGCAGGTGTTTCGCCAGTGGTTTCGTGAATTGCGGAGCGGTATGCTAATAAAAATGGCAGTATATAGTTATCCCAATCACTTTGTTGGTCATTTACTTTAATCAATAATTATCAAGGGTTCTGTTAAACTGCTCTACCATACCATCGGACTATGGATGTAGAGGTGTTGTTCTTGTTTTATGGATTCCCAGGAGATTACACAGGTTTTGAAAAGATCGGACTCAAAGTTTCTGCCTTGATCGGAATGTATTTCTCTAGGAACTCCATAGCGACAAATCCATTGTTGAAATAATACATCTGCAACAGTGATAGCTTCTTGGTTTGGGATTGGGTAGACTTCTGGCCACTTGCTGAAGTAATCCATCGCTACCAAGATATAGCGATTTACTAAGTGGAAATTTTTCTTTATTAACAGGTATTAAATAAATTGGACCTGGAACTTCTGTTGCAAGAGCCTTAATTATAAAATGAGAGTCATACCCAGAAAGATTGTGAAAAACAATTGGAATCTTAGTATTATCTTTATAATTTAGATTACAGGACAAATGTGCAGCACCTCTATATACACCTGCAAAGTGACAATGATCTTTCACCTTTATTTGATCTTCCTTAAAAGGTTTTAAGCAAATGTGACATATTTTTGATAAAGTAAAATCTTGTTTTTGTTGGTCTGTTAATGGGCTCATTGGAACTTCATTAGAAAATATGGGAGATAATTCTCGTGATAATTTTTGTAATTGTAAAGCAAACCAACTTATACAGTCCTTACCTGTATACAGAGCAAATTTTGATAAAGAATTATCAAACGAACATAATAAATTATATGCAATGCTAAATGTTTTTGAACCTTTTTCATGTGACCTGGGGCCCTATTCCACTGTTCATAAACGCCTTTTTGTTTGCGTTTTATTAGTTTTTTCTTTATTTCCTCTAGGCTCTTATGAAAACAAAAAGGTCTTCGTTCGTGCATAGCCACCTTCACAAATTGGCGGACAACAGCGCATTAAAATTTAAAATATGACAGATTTGTCAAAGTCAAGCGTACTTTTCATCTTATGCTAACTTATAAATAGTAAAGTTTGATACCCAATTTTGATTTTATTACTAAAGTTAAAACTCATTTAAAAGAATCCAAAGATCTCTGCGGTGTAAACTAGGCTATCAGTCAGTAGGTAGCTAACCCACAATACACCAAAGACATAGGTTAGAAAATTTTATTACCGTTTTATGAAAAATATTAAATTCGTTAAAAATGATGTTTTCCACTGTAAACAACGTGCTGAAATTGCTTTGATTTATTACCTAGTAGTAGTTTTCTTTGTCTAAATATGAGGCATCAAGAAAGGTAGAAAAAAAGGTGAGTTTAAATGTTTTATATTTATATTTGTTCCCTTTTAAAATTTTTGATATTTTCAGCTTGTAACAGAGATTGCAAGAAACATATAGTCATTTAATGACACGGCAACTAATCCAGGAAACCCATGAAATGCATCAAAACTCAAGACCATGTTTAGATAACAGACAAAGAAGGTCCTACAAAAATACCCCATAAAATTTTGCCTAAACAATGTGTTGCTACACTGATTAATAACTTGCCTAATTGTTAATTTTAAAATGAGTGTACTTGAATATGGAAAGGTATTATTTCATTGCTGTTTTAAATGGAAGAACAAAAGCAACTGTGAGTAAAATTTGCGTTAAAAGTATACTAATATTTTCATAAAATTATTTCAATCATCCATGAGATACCGTCCCAGTTTCTTTAAAAAGATATTCACTTTTACTTTTTGTATTCGTGTCTTTTCTTGCTTTTACCAGTTCACAGCTCGAAAACCCTTACGTAACTAAACCTAGCCGAAACCAATGATCTTTTCATAGGAGCAATATTCTCTTTTACTTAATGGCTTTTAACCTTTCTTTTATAATTTATATACTCTACAAAGTCCTAAGTTAACCCTGCTATTGCTAAAAGTTAAAATAATGCTCATTAAACTCGTATTAATGTTTATAGAAAAACCTACATTTGCTTATTTAAACCTGAAATTTGTATTTTTTTATTTTTAGGTGACTGCCAGATTGTAAAATTATTTGTACTATATGGAAAACACTAGAAAGTGTGTGGATTTTATTGGTTTTTCAAGCTGGTGTATTATTTAGGAAATATATTTTATATAAACTGGGAGTATTTTCAAGGGCTTATCTGCAAAAATATTCCAGGACAAAAACTTAGTGTTTATAAAAACAATGTTTATTTTCTCTAATGTACTTTTTTTATTGTAAACCTAAGAATTAAAATAAAGGCAACAAAATAATATTGATTGTTTTTATTATTTTTTACAAATTACAGAAGCTTGGCAATTTATGTGTGAGTCATGTTGGGCATTATTATTTTGATTATTATCATTATGCAATTTTGTCTTCTGGCATGGTCCTAAGGGATATTCGTAGTCTTCTAGAGTCCTACAAATAAAATTATTATTATTAAATGAAAAAAGAAAACAACTAGCAATAAAAGGTTTTGATAGTTTAGGTACTCTTTGTTTAAAATCATGCAAGTAACAAATGTGTTTTGAATCTGTAGGTACCTATTTATTTCAACTAATAATAATTACCGATATGTTCTGACAATTTATAGTAATTCTCTTGAAAGGGAGCCACTATGATTTTGCCCAATACCAAAAACATTCCTATTCTCACTATATTACCCCGTCTTTTGCACAAAATTCTTAATATAACAGTAAATTAGAACATACTATTTAATTAAGCAGCAAAAAGAAAATAACCAGCCCCTTTTTTATTAGTTCTGTGCCCCTGTATATCAAATTCGGTCAAAATGGGGGTTGCTCCAACTTTCGAAACAATTACCCAATTTGCATAAATAAGACAAATATTTTTTAAAATACTACCTTTTTAAACTAAAAAGAAATTTACCATAAATGTTTTATTCCAAATATGAGTTTACTTTAGTTTACTTACCTTAAGTGATATTTTAATGTAGTTTGCTAATCTCCATTTCCAGTCTTTGTCCTAATCTAACATTCGGTACAAGTACCTAACACTCAATAAAGGCCTTCTTTTAGAAAGTATAAATGGAAGATGGTATAAAAGTTATATGCAATAACTTGTTAGTTACTTTTCCAAAGCAATAAGTAATTTTTCATAGTTTTTCTTTTCAATCTATATTTTGACAACTGACATATTCATTTTACTCCAAATGAGCTTCAGGCTAACGCTTTCAAGCACTTTTGCGCCGACGGAGCTGCAGGAGATCGTTTCACGAACCTTTTTGGTTATAGGTTATGTGATTTAGAAACTATTTTGCTTACAAATGATTATTCTGGCTGCGGAGGAAAATGTTAATTATTTATTTGCTTCTTGTATTTCAATTAAAGTGTATACTTTGTTTTTAATAGCTTAGTTAACTTATTTTTTCAACTTTAATTTCACATTAAAGGAATTTTAGGTTATGTTATGACTTTGAATTTTGTCAGATGTCAGATGGTAATACAGATTTCTGTTTTATGACCGCCTGTTTTAAAAAACAAGTGAAGGTTATTCGTTCGTTAAAAAAACAGATGAAGGTTATACGCTCCCGGAACGTATAAGTTCAGCGAACGAATGAGTTTAATTTAGCAGAATTGAGCTCCTGATATATTTTTATCCTCATATTTTCTAATAAACACTCCAACGAAGGGGAATTTTTAAATTGTGTAAATGGTATAAATTTGTCTTTATTTGTTGGTAAGATTACTAAAGTTTTATTAAGTTCTTTACATGTAAACATATGCCTATTTAAGGTTTCGTTTGAATAAAAGTGATTGGGACACTAATCACAATAGATTTTTTACGTTTAAAATCATTAGTTTGTCTACAGAGTAAACGTGATAAGTCTTTTATTAATGCAAAATGAAATATTTTTTGGAATTTATTTAAATTTTTAGTTAAATTGACTTCATTTTCACAATCAGAGTCAAAATAATCTTCAGTAGTTATAATTAATAGGTTAATTTTTGTTAAAAAATTTGTCATTGTGTCAAACACACTGGTAGAATTTCCTTTTACTAAAAGATAAAACATTAATTGAAGTATTATTCATTTTTTCAAATTTAGGAATGTCCTTTAATTTTATGAGAAAATTCGTTCCTTCATATTTAAGTATTCGGCTAAAATGTGGATAAGATGATGTTCTGTTGAGATACGAGTATCTGAACAGGGATGAAGGGCTGCTACAATTGACCAGAGAAAACAATATTTATCATTATTTCTTATATTAACAACTCCTCTTTTGTATTTTGCATAAATTTGGGAACTTCCATGAAAGTTGAAGTTCCAATATTTATTAAAGAATAATTATTTATATTAACTTTTAATTGTAAAATATCATAAAGAGCCCATCCTGAATCTTTTTTCTAAAAGTCTTAAAGCTTTTTTAAAATATTATTTTTGACATGATTACCATAAAATTTCATTAAGTTGGTATTTAAATCAACTATTCTACAGGATCTTTGATTCTTAAATTAATAATAGCACCAGTCCTAATTTGATTTTGAAAACAAGATTCTACATCTTCCCAAATTAATTTACGTTTTTAGAAGAAGAAAATTTATTTGAAATTTTCTTGTATCCAAAAGTTGTCTTAAAGCTTTTTAACAGAGCCAAGTTAGTTTTAATTTTAAAAACCCTTTCTAGATTGAGATACATTACTTTTAATATATATATTTTTTTAAATAAACATATTTTTACTTAAAAATTTAATCCACTTGCAATAATCCTCCTTAGTTTTAATTAACTTACCAACTTGTTTCATTTTCTTAACAATTTCATCAGCCAAATTGTTAATTTTAGCACCAGTACTCATTTTGATTTTTTTTGAATACCTAAAAATACAAATAAATGATGATAAAAAATAATAATGACTGTAAAAGTAACTACCGAGAAAATCTTAAAATTCACTTAAACAAATTAATTTTTTGGTACAACTAGCTTTTATAGCTATTTGAAATAATCTAAATAATTTTCAAATTTTTAAAACAATTTTACCAAAACGAAAATAAAAAAACAAAAAAATGAAATAGGGTACTACTAAATTTTAAGTAAGTTTCCATATTTTACATTACAAACATCCTTACGGTATAAAATTATTTACCAGAACACTCTAATATTCTTATCATTCAAGTTAGATAAGCTATCATTTTTATGACCTGCTATATTTTTAAAAGTTAATCTCTTATTCTGTTTAATTGACCCCATAACCTTTTATATTTTTTCTAGACTTCATGGCGTTTTAGTCAAAATTTTTATTGTTTAAGAAGCTTGAAATATTAGGGCGCTCTAGCAAATAGTTAAAATTTATTTATGTAAAATATCATTGTAAATAAATTTATTATGCCAGAGGTCCCTAGTTTAGTTTTTTATACTATTTTTTATTTTTGAAATAATTTCATTTCTGTTTTGTATAAATATGTAAAGTAAACCGTTAAGGTTCATAGTTTTTGTGTGTCTTAATTTATCCAGTCCAGAACTAACCAACACTAAAAAAAAATGAGTTCTCCACCATGTACCATCATTTTAAAATCAACAGATGTAGAAGAATTAGAGGAAAGTCGCCTAATATCGGGTACGTTCCCAATATCGGGTAGTGCGTTATGTTCGAAACTACTGCTGCTATCTATGACACAATAGCTAAACTATGAAAGGAAAACCCTTAAGTGAAACCCGTAATATTTTTAGAACAATGTGAAGTATACTTTGTGAGGCAGTAAAAAATTTGTGTTAAGACCGGCTGACAATATTTTATAATATAAAAGTTAATCCGTGTTTTTATAAGAAGGTAAGTCTATTTTCTTTAATTTTCTGGTGCATGTAGTTTATTAAGATTAGTGTAAATCCTCTAGTAATAAAAAAATAGTGTTTCAGGCAACAATTAAAAAAAAATACAGAAAGTTTTAAGGTTATGTTTCCTAATATCGGGCATACAAAGATGCCAAATATCGGGTACCCGATATTAGGAACTTTTGATGATAAATTTATAGTGGTGGTTTTTGTTATTAGGTATTTTTGGGATAGAGTAAAATACTGCTTTTCAGCTATGTCGCCGTTTCGCCAAAATTTGTTGGCTTCCTCAGAACTACAAGAAAAAACAATCTAACACTTATTTATAAAATGACGTAATTTTATCAATGTTATCAGTTATATTTCTTTTGGATTTTTTTGCATGAATAAAAAGTATTCAGAAATGAAAAAAAACAATTGACATACTTACAAAAAAACATCGACTTAGCTTAAAAGCAGTGTTTCAATTTATCCCAAAAATACTGATTCCTGAAAATTACATTTTACCAATAAATTTATAACTTGATTACTTATTTGCAGATGCCACCAAAACAAAGAAAGAAATGGAATACAGAATCCATGAGGAGGGCAATAGAAGCAGCGAGAAATAAAGAAATGGGGACTTTAAAAGCATCCAAAATTTTTGGAGTGCCAAAAAGCACACTAATTGATTATGTTAATAGTAATAAACCAATTGATACGCTGATCAGTGTTAAACTCGGTAGAAAACCTGCTTTAACAAACCAACTTGAGGAAGCCTTAGTTGAGTACGCTCTCGAGAT
Source organism: Listronotus bonariensis (assembly GCA_014170235.1). Taxonomy (NCBI): domain Eukaryota; kingdom Metazoa; phylum Arthropoda; class Insecta; order Coleoptera; family Curculionidae; genus Listronotus; species Listronotus bonariensis. Next base: position 20,093 of record JACEGR010003163.1, on the reverse strand, counting down.
GGAGAAAAGGTATTTTGGCCTTCGAGCGTCGGATGTCAGAAGACTAGCCTTTTAGTTGGCCATACGTAATGGGCTTAAACATCCTTTTTCTACAAGGAGTGCTACTGCTGGCAAAAAATGGCTGCATTTATGTCAAGACATCCTCATCTCTCATTCCAAAAACCTCAGGGAATTTCCGCAGCTCGAGTAAAGGGTTTTACGAGAGAAAATGTCAATGCTTTTTTAACTTCCTCAGCAACGTTTTGCCCAAAATTAACTTCAACCCTGCAGCCATCTACAACGTAGATGAGACAGGAATAACGTCTGTCCAACATAAGCACTCAAAAGTGATAAGTTTAAAAGGCAAAAGGCAGGTTGCTGCCTTGACCGCATCAGAACGAGGTGCTCTAATAACTACCGTAACTTGTATGAATGCGGTTGGTCGTTTTATACCGCCAATGTTAGTATTTCCGCGCAATAATATGAGGCCAGAACTTCTTAATGGAGCACCCCTGGTTCTGTTGCCAGATGCCATCCATCGGGTTGGATTCAACAAGACATATTTACCGACTGGCTGAGACATTTTATTGAACATGTGAGACCTAGTGAATCTAATCAAGTTATTTTAATATTAGATGGGCATTATTCCCACTAAAGGAACATTGACGTAATTAACATTGCTAGAGAAAATTTCATTCACATTTTTGTTTACCTCCTCATTCCACACATAAGCTGCAACCATTAGATGTCTCCTTTATGTCACCGTTTAAAACCTATTATGCCGCTGAAATTGAAACATGGCTTAAAACAAATCCAGGGAGAGTAGTAACTTCGTACCAAATATCGGAACTAATGGGAAGAGCTTATTTGCGCGCAGCAACTTGTGAGGTGGCAGTAAATGGGTTTAAAAAATGTGGAATATTTCCATTTTAACCAAACATTATTAGGGATGATGAGTTTGCCATTCATTCTCAGAATGAATGGCAAATGAATGAATGAAGTTGTGTCCTCTTCCTACTCTTAAATCCAAAAATCAGTCTCCACAACCAGGTTGTTCTAATGTAACTGCTAAACGAGGAGGAAAACGTGGATCAACAGCTATTCTTACTTCGACTCCATATAAAACAGATTTAGAAGAAAGTTTAGAGAAACGCAAAAAAAAACTAGGAAAATTACCTTAACTCAACTTGCCAGAAAAAAAAATAAAAAAAATGACAAAACGAAAAAATTAACCAGCCAGGGAAAAAAAGGAAGAAAGAGAAAAGTAAGTTAATCCAGTAGTTCAGATAGCGATGAAGAAAAACTGGAGTTTATAGAAACCGACGACGATATGGACCCAGATGATGTGGATGCCGAGTGTTTTTACTGCACCAACCTTTTTCCGAAGATATTGCTGGATCCAAATGGATACGTTGCATGAAATGTTAGCGTTGGTGTCACGAAGATTGCGCAGATGTGGGCACGGAAAAAACATTTATTTGTGAATTATGTTTAGATGGATAATTATTTCTTTCTGTTACCTTCCAATCATTTTATAGTTAGTTATAAAAGTGTTCAAGTTTTATTTTTGTGATCTTTGTGATTTGTTTTATAATCTTTTAGAATATATTTTGTTGACATAAAATTGTTTTCTATCATTTAAATATGCTATTGCCTAATATCGGGTGCCCCGATATTGGGAACTAGTACTACCCGATATTCGGCAACCTTTTTTCAATTTAAAGAAATGTTATCTTTTATGTAATTTTCAAGTAAAAAAAAATGATAATATAACTCTAATTATCTCTAGTAGTATTAAACTAGCAACAACAATAAACAAATTTTTTAAATAATCCACATTTAAAAACAAAAACAGAAATTTTAAGAACGATTTTAAAAAAGGTACCCGATATTAGGCGACTTTCCTCTAATTATCGAAAATTTATTGGTGTTGTGTAAACACCTATTTAGGTAAGTTTTTATATTTGTAATATTATTTTATGGAATTGATTAAAAATGATATACCGAATTTAAGGTTTAAAAGTAAAAAAATAAATCTTGTTATTGATATTTTTAAAGTGTTATTAAACAAGTTAAAGCTGGTCTTTTTAAGTTTAAATAAATAATAGTTTAAAAAACTAAAAAAACACGCTTTTATATGCAACCGAACTAAAAATTAGAAAATAATTTTTTATTACAAAGAGTTTGTCACTTCAGAATAAAAGCGTGGGGTGCATTTTACTATTTTTTCATAACTTTTCCCTCATAGATATTTGCAAATAGAATAATTATAACATTTAATATATTAAGCACCCCACGCTTTTATTCTAAAGTGACAAACTCTTTGTAATGAAAAATTATTTTCTAATTTTTAGTTCGGTTGCATATAAAAGCGTGTTTTTTAGTTTTTTTAAACTATTATTTATTTTTCATTTTTAGTTTGATATATCAATTAGTTTTTTAAAAATAAATGCTTCAGTTTATTCACTAAAAAATTCCTTCGCCATTTTGTCAAGAGTAGTATTAGGACACAGAGGATCTGTAAAGGAATTTATTTATCCTAGCGGTCCTAATCAAGATAACGGGATACTGTTTTTAAATTATTGCATTGTCATCGGTCCTTGATACGTGTGCAAAGTTTCAAAGAAATTGAATCGCTGGGAGTTGGTAAAAATTAGGCTCAAAGATTCCGTTACATAGATAGATAGATACAACCCAAGCTAATAAAAGCGTGTTAAAAATGTCTTTTATATGCAAATAAAATTTGTTCAATTTATGTTTGAAAATATAAAAAGAAGATATATATTAAAATATATATATATAATATTTTGTAATAATTAAGCTTACTAATAAAGTTTTGTATTTTAATGTTTTGAAATTTTTTATTTTATTTTAAAAGTAAGTTTTAAATACATTTTTTTATGTACAAAAATACTTATAAATTTTTGAATTTAAGCAAGATTTTATTACCTTTTATAAGTATACTTTTAGAACTAATTATTTTTACTTTTATTTTAGGTATGGAGTAAAAACCCTGGAGAAAAAAAGGTCAGATTTTTCTTAAATTGTCATATACACCCAAGACGGAAACCATGCAATTAAAACTAGGCGATTTACCAGCTACTTATATAAGACTGGGGGTGGAAACGGGTGAGGAAGTAGAAGTCCTTAAACGTTATATGAGGAAATTTAATTTTGACCTACCAGCAATAGACCAACAACAACAACAACAGTAGCAGCAACAACAATATCAACTAAAGCAACAAATAGCCATTGATGATAGACCATCAACATCAACGAAAATCCTATGCCACATTATTGGAGCAACAAAAAAACAAAATTAAAATTTTAGAAAATAGGTTGGAGCATATATATATATATATATATATATATATTCTATTTGAGGTGATATGGTACCGGGTAGTGCAAGTGGTGCAAGGCACCAGGGCGCAATACTGCGGGGGCGGAAAATTTGAAAAAAAGGGCGGAAATGCAACAGTATCACAGACTTGTCGTTCCTCAGTTAATGGAGGTGCAAGTGGCACCTCATCATTACACATGCACTTCCTACAATTTCGTTGACAGCCGATGGTTTCAAACTTTTATAATAATTTCAAAAATTGTACTTTTCACTGGTACAAAACCTTTTAATTATTTCTTCTACTCAATAACCATCATAGTACTACTTAATAATATGTACTCTTTGTTAACGAACACAGTGCCACGCACTTTCTTTGAAAGTTGATTTAATTAGAATTGCAAGTTGTTAGAGTACGTGCAAATCTACCCGCAGCTCAGGGTGAGGAATAATGTGTTGGCGCAACCAGTTTTTTACAGACTACAAACTGGAAGTCTCCCAGGTGTTATAGGAACTTGCTCAACGATCACAATCTATTGCACAGAAGAAGCTAAATAATAATATAAAATATTTTAATAAAAAAGAGGTATTCGGGTGAGCTAGGTAAAGAAATTAAAAACGCAATTTAAAAATTAAATCTATTATAAAAAATTAAAAGAATAAACAATAATCACAGGTGAGACTTAGTAAGGTTAGTTAATAAACTAGTTTGCCAGTGTATTCCCCGAGAAAGATCCAAATAAGACGTAGTATGTCCAGAAAAAAAGTCTCGGGTAAAAAGGTCCGGATAACAAAGCCCGGGTAAAAAATGTCCGGTTGAGAAAAAGTCGGATGCAATTCCGGATTAAAAGGAGTCCAAATGAAAAAGGCCTTAAAGTTGTTGGGCGGCCTTGTAAGTTGAATTCAGCAACAGGTCAATTTCAGAATCCTGCCTTCGCAGTTATTTCTTGCTAATTGCACAAAATATCCCTCAATATGGGAACAACTTGCCTTAGCAAGAAATGTTTGTTTGAGAGTTTTTAAATAGTATCCCTTGCGGATGGCTTCAAAAAACCCAGATATAAAAACACTTGTAGCGACCCTGCTGTCTGTCAAGTAAATGACCTTTCTCCCCTCAAGCCAGCTTAACTCAGTAAAAATGAACCAACCTTAAAAAAAAAACCCTAAACGCAATCTAAACTGTTGCTTTAACAAAAGGCCTGCATCCCAAAAAAAAAAGAAGACAGGCTTCGCTTTTTTATTGTTCTGCGGCAGGGGCAATTTGCCAGTATTTGTTAGAGACACCGATGTTGCCTGGCACTAAAATATATTAACGGCCGTATTAACCAAGAAAGAAGAAGAAGAATAGCTACCTTGACATTCACACCTGTCAGAACTAACCTCACTCTAAAAACTCAGGTAAACAAAACGATTTCACGGAAAATGTAAAAAAGCAAGGAAACCCAGACAACCGGAGGCAAGAAAAGGCAAAAAAGATAGGAAAAAAAAACAACCCTTGTTTTACACAGAAAATAATTACTTAAAGAAACAATTAAAATGATAAATGCGATTGCCAAAGTCGAGTAGGCAAGACCGCCTAAAAGAAAAGGATTTTTAGATTTAAGCAAGGTAAATACGATCTCTAACTTCATACTTTTATATATATTGACTGCCAAAACCACAACATCGTGCTAAGAGAGTGGCATCTCAACAAAACATAAAAATCTTGAATTTTTAGGTGGACAAACAGCAACTAAATTTCGTTCAACGAATAGCACTAAAAATCTATCATCCGAGGGGTAAAACCGGAAAAAAGAAATGGTTTACAAGATTCTGATATTTGATGAAAGGTTTTACAAAATAAAATAACTTAGCAATGACACTTCGTACCCAAAATAAACAACGATACAGGTGGGTGAAAATTCTTGATAGGAAACTCTATGATGGAAACAACCAAATGTATTGCTAATGACAAAATTAAACTGTTACAACAGCAAATAGCTTAGTAGGGAGAGATAGCCGATTGACTAGCCACCGTCCACCAGTGGAGGTGTTATCTCAAGATCTCTGACGTCACCAACCAGATAATTAGGAATCTTGCGCAACTCCATATTTAGGGCGTGGTCAATCTGTCAAACGTCATCTGTCATCTGTCAAACGCCATCTGTCATCTGTTAACCATCATCTGTCATCTGTCAATAATTAGGAATCTTGGGCGACGCCTATTATAGGGTACTGCGTATGCGTCAAGAGGTCATATTTAGGAATCTTGCGCAACTCCATATTTAGGGTATGGTCAATCTGTCAAACGTCATCTTCCATTTGTCAAATGTCATCTCCCCTTGTTATCTGTCAAATAATTAGGAATCTTGTGCTACACTAGGCGTGGTCAAAAACCATGTGATCAGAACACGTGATTATCCTAAAAAAGTTTTTATCCAGATTAGAACCGCGGACGTTTGTGTTGACAGGCACTACTACCACTGGACCATTGACATGATTAATAAAAAATAGCAAACAAGTGTTTAGATACGTCATCCGATGTGAGTTACGCTAGGAATCTTGCACAACGCATTATTTAGGGTGTGGTCCTAAAGAGCACAAGAGTGCGAGTGACATTACGTATCAGGCACGTCATCAGAATCTCAGCCCGTCAGGCATTTAGGCCACGCAGCGCTGCAGGATTGGGGGATGCAAATATTGGGTGGGCATGTATTATGTTAGCGTGATAACTCCCTAGCGCGCTAGGGGGTTTTTCGAAATATGCATAGGCATATGTATGATGATATTTATAACAGACAGAATCCAAAATGCCTGCGGAGAAGGGGCCATAACTGCCTATAACACCAATAGAATGACGACAAAATATCAAGAATAGGCCAGAGAGCGTGGCCAATACTATCTGTCGTCTGTCAAATGTCACTTATCATCTGTCAAATAATTAGGAATCTTAGACGACGTCTATGTTAGGATAATGCGTCAAGATGTCATATTTAAGAATCTTGCGCAAGTTCATATTTAGGGTGTGGTCAATCTGTCAAACGTCATCTGTCAAATGCCAATGTCACTTGTCATCTATCAAATAATTAGAAACTTCATATTTATTTGTAAATCTGGCAACAACGGCCCTAGATCATGGTAAACCTGATAACACCGGGAGACAGGGTGAGGGACGCAGAACCAAGACGTGACGACATCTGTTAAAAGAAGAAGAACGATAACATACCCTCAGGGGTTTAGAGGGTAGAGCGCAGGCGCAAACCCTTAGATATTAAACTTTTAAGGACAAATAAAAACACATTGTATATATTAAATTAATTTATTTAAGCCACATTGTACATTGACTTTAAGCAATTTTATACACAAGTTTAATAAAATTTTTAGAAGTGGGTCATACTAACATGGAGTGCGACTCTATGCACTCAACAATCGAGTCTGCATCACGCTATACCAAAATTTTTATTCCTAATGACTGGTATAATGTTATTCAGTTAGCAAAGAAAAAAGGCCACCCGTGCAAAGTTCATTTTTTAAATTATACGGATTTTAAAAATTTTAAAATTTATCGCGAAAACGTTATGCCCAACTGTACAGTTGCTGAAAAAGGAGAAATTTTAAACTGGAGAAATGTTAGAGCAATAAAGTTCACAAAAGACTGCCCAAGGTCCCTTTGTTTCAAGAACGAACACTGGGATAAAAATTATCATGAGGTGAATATTGTCAAGAAAAAGTCTGGCCGACCTTCCGACATACATTTTCACGACGAACCAGTTCCTAATTTATATACTGAACTTCTGCCAATAAATAAAAAAAGTACGATGATTTACAGGACTTGTGCAAAGAATAACACTTATATCACCAGTACTATAAAGATTTACCTCATGAAGGAAATGAAGATACTTCAGATGATGAGGTAAGTCTGGCCACTCTTAAAAACAGGATAAAATCAAAAAAGCGGAGTGGCCGCAAGAATTAGTTTTTTTTTAGGTTTTAATGTTTAGTAATTTCTTCTATGTTACTTTTGTAAGAATAATTTGTTTTTTTGTAAAAATATAAGCTTTTATTTTCAACTTTATATTGTTACACCTTATCTAAAAATATTACAGGCCTATCAGCAAAATTGAACATAACGCCATTTGTTAAAGTGTATCAAGGAGGCGTATCGACTATAAATCTTTGGTTGTAATATTAAATAGAAAAATTCGTGTTCCATTAGAATAGTAAATTTAGAATAAATTTACATATAAAATTTTATAAATGTCCTAAAACCACAGAATTTTTAAAACGTTTTTTTCATTTTCTGAAAATTATTGATTTCGTTGATACGCCCCTATGTTATGAAGCCCTCGATATGATCTGTAAATTTTTAAGCTTTACGTTAATTTAACTCGAAATAGTATTGTTTAAAAAAGTTTTCTCAGGTTTCGGGATTTATTTTTTAAACAAAAAATTTACAAACTTTAAAACGGCAAGTTTTAAAATGTACTAAAGTGCAGTCCTGTTAACAAAGAAGTTTACTAAAAACTTCTTACGAATCCTAATATGAAACCGATAAAAAATTATACAAATTTTTATACGACGTATTTGACGCGGAATGTAAGTTTATTTTGGTGTCCACCATAATGTACGTGTGCCGGACCCTATTATAATAATTATAAATAAAATATTTAATTAAATATTTCATTATAATATAAAATTAACATATTGGTATTTCTACTAGTTGTTTTTATATTAGTTTATTATATTATAGTTCCTGATAATGGACATATTAATATATCTAATTTTGCAATAATTTATAATAATTAAAGACTTACTATAGTAATTGAAGACCTTGGTGCAAGAACCGGGCAAGTCCATTTTCCTCATAAAATAAGTTAAACATGTCAGCCCATATAAATTAAAATTGCGCGTCTTTTGGTGCAAGAATCAGGCAAATCCGTCGCATATTAGTGAAAATATGAAGGCAAAGGACTTGCCCGTTTAACCGATTTGCCTCAAGAAACAGGCAAGTCCAGGACTTGCCTGACTATTGCTCCAAACTGCGTATAATGGTGGGGACTTGCTTGAGTGGGGATATCGCACAGTCGCCGCTGTAACCGGTTCCCGGATGGTCATCGATAGTTAGTTCATTATTTTATCTATGAAAGAACGCGTCTAACGTTTAAATAAACCATGTCGGAACAAGATTCAGAGTCGGAACCTTTTCAAAGTTCGGGAAGTGAATATGTCCCAACTGAAGCAGGTGTACCTGGAACACATAGAGGAATACGTAAAACTAAATTACGTATCCGCAAACAACCACAAAAGGTAGAGAATGTTAGGAAAGGGCGAAAACGTCCAAGGCGTGAACATGAATGGACCAGAAATGTCCGCAAAGTTTCAAGGGCTAGTGGAGACGAGTATGTAAATACTGTTAAAAAGTCGTGCCGAAGAGAGTGGTCGGAAGAGATTGTGTTTGCCCACGACGATGTTTCGTAAAAATTACCCAACAAACCAGGCAATCGGTCTTGGACGCTTTCAATAAACTAGCAGATGATGAGAAACAAAACCTCTATTTAGCTGGACTAATTTCGTCAAAACCAATAGCTCGTAGACGTCAAAAACGTGAAGGAACGCAAAAATCTGTTTCACATATATATATATATATATATATATATATATATATATATATATATATATATATATATATATATATATATATATATATATATATATATATATATATATATATATATATATATATATATATATATATATATATATATAAGGTAGGTAAAACGGCAAAATGAATATAACTTTTATGATCTTAATATTTATCAGGCATTTTGTCTGTTTTTATGTATTTGCACCCTAAATTTAGAACCACGTCGGATACATGTCTATACATTCTCCATAATATTACTCACATGGCTGGAAAAGTAAGACGTTTTTTTTGCAGATACGTGTGGGCTCCGAGGAATATCAAGTTTGTAGAAAAGCTTTTATGGCTATTCATGGCATCACCAAACATCGAGTGGACCGATTAGCTTCTCGTTTAAAAACAAATATAACACCGTCAGCTGATATGAGAGGAAAGCACAAAAATCGTCCCAATAAAATACCCTGTCAAATTAAAATGCAAATAGACAATCACATAAAAAGTTTTCCGAGAAGAACGTCGCACTACAGCCGAGAAAAATGATGGTAAGTACTACTTACCATCAGATCTGAATATATCAAAAATGCATATGATGTACCTAGAAAAATATGAGACAGCTGTTTATCAACGTCTTGTCGGTGGCGAGCAATGTCAACCAGAAGTCACATATGACTTCTATTACCGCCATTTTACAACGAACTACAATATCAGTTTTGGTGTGCCCCGGTCAGACACGTGCCAAACCTGCGATCGCTTAGTTAACCTAATAGCTGGGGAGACTAATAATGAAAACAAAGTACGTTTGCAGACCGAGAAGTCTCTCCATTTGCATAAGGCAGAAGTATTTTACAAAAACCTCAAACAAAAAAGTGCACTTGCCAAAGATATTCCTAATGTAGAGACGTTATGCTTTGACTATCAACAAAATTTGCCACTTCCGCATATACCAGCGGGGGATGTATTTTATAAAAGGCAGATATGGGAGTACAATTTTTGCATTTTTTCAGCAAAAACCGGTATTTCCCTTAGACTATTCACAACAGACCAAACACTACTTGATTTTTCAATGCTAAAAATCCGTTTGTTTTGTTGCCATGATTAAAATACAAAACGTGAAAACACAAACGTGTGTGACAAAGAAAACAAATCAAAATAATTTGTGTTTGTTTACAAATACCTTTGTGTTGGCAACACTGTAAATAATATAATGACGTTGTGCATTTCGATTGCCAGAGGCGTGCCATTCTAAGGTATTAATAAAATATGCAAAAATAACACGAAATAAGAATATTTTAGATAAACTTGCAAAACCTTTTTAAATAAGATTTGGGTATGTATAATTTTACGTTTTGTAACGTGGATATAAAAATATACCCCACATTCTCAAAAACAAAACTTCATTTTGTTTATAAGAATGTGGGTTTATTGATTTATGATATAAACATTGATGATTGTCTTATGTATTTATTTTTTAAATAGAAACTTTTTTAGAGCTCAATTTACATGACGTAAAGAAACATGAACGGAAATTATCCCAGACATCGCCTAAACCTTTTTATATTGATAAATCCCCTTTTATATATGTTTATTTTTTTTTTTTGGTTACCAACAGAAATAAAGGACTAAGCATTTAAGAAATAAATAAAATATAGATTAAAAACCGGATATGTAGCTTAATTTAAAACATTGTATTACTAAAAATGTATATTCCTGATTTTTTGGACGCCATTTTATTTTGTGCTTGCAATGTAAAAAATGATGCCTATATATTATAATTTAAAACAAAGAAATTTTAGTTAATTTTGTGCTTGCAATGTAAAAAATGGAGCCTATATATTATAATTTAAAACAAAGAAATTTTAGTTAATAACTATAACTAGACATGGTAAATTTAGAATATTTTAAATAGTAGATTGAAAAAAATGATCTTTTCATTTCAAATTATTAAGGTATTAAAAGTATCCCAATCTATTAATCAAACATAATAATATGCATTTCTTTAAAAAGATGTTGCACCAACCCTTACATTCGGTTGCGAATTCACCATTCTACACATACTTTACTTTTAAATAAACTGACTGATTATGATAATACCCGATTTGCACTAACTAGTTCGTGATTTCTAAAAGTCAAAGTACACTAGGCGCTCAGGTTTCGGTACGCTCCAGGATCGATCAAATATCTTACATGCTATTTAAATATCACTCAAGGTCATTCTTTTAAAAAGCATGTAAAATACTTGATCGGTCCGTGAGAGTACCGAGACCTAAGCGCCTAGTGTGCTTTGACCTTTAGCGAACGAGCATTTCAATTTTTTTATTATTACTGGATACAAATATTATTTACTTTCATTACATTTATGAGAACATTATTTTGAAAATTGTTGTTTTCGCTCACTTAATTTGCTATTTTATATTTTGGGTAATATTTATGATATGCACTTTGATTTCGACTGAATTTAAGCATATACAAAACAACACAAAGCTTATTTCGAGTACAATATAGCGATAGGAAAAAGATACCACTTTTAATACTAGTATAAGTTTCATTATTTAAAAAAAACTGTTTAATTTTAAAAGCAATGGATTTGCAGTAGGAAAAGCTTGATTGAAACCTTAAATTTGAGACTAAGACCAAAATAAGAAAGATAAGTAATTTTAAAATGTCTCTTATTGGCAATATTTTAAAACAACTTATTATTACGTTAAGTGGTAGATCAACTCATATGAAAGTATAAGATGAACTTCGCCTTTTCAAGAGTGTAAATTTTTTAACGTTTGAATAAAGATCTATTTATTTATTTATATATAATATTATTTTTAACAAAAAAGTAACGATAATTATTCTATGAAGAGGTTTTTGGTAAAAAAATTAACAAATTAATATAAATATACTTTTATTTGCTTTTAAATAAACAGAATAAGAAGAAATACACAAATATATATATGTTCTGTCACTTCAAAACGTTCATAGACAACTAAAGCAAGAACAATGTGGGCCAGATTCATTACCGTGTTTATATGCCGTCATTCTTTGTCTAATGTCTTCCTGTTAGTGTTCTACACGCCTTAGACCCTCTCCTTTTAACGTATTGCCTATGAACCTTTTGAATTGGCTAAACGTGTATAAAAATGTTCAGTATTTATATTGTCAAATAAATAAATCCTACAGTAAAAACTACATACTAAACATGTATAAAAACACAATCAAAATTACAAATAAATCAACAGAATCTCCTATTTATATAGCATCCATTATATTAATATTATTTTACTACTAACATTTATTTACTCAATTAATAAGTATATTTTGGTGAGTGCGCGTGTGTATGTATACCCCAGTCATCTTATTCAAATTTAAGGGTCAATCTCAAACAACCTTTCAACTAAGATAAATTGCATTAGATCATTGTATTTTGGCCCAAATAATTTGTGGTAGCACGTATTACAGACCTTTTGGACACTATCAGGTGGCCTAGATAAAGCGTGAATGAATGCAATGGCAAACTTTTGTATGAAATAAAATGTTTAATCTCAAATATTTCAAAAACGGTTGCTTGTAGCGACATTTTTCAAATATACCTTTTTTGGTGCAAATATATGAAAGAATAAAAATTCTTTACTAAAATTACAATATACTGAGGCAAAAAAAGTATGACACTTTGAACCTAAGCAATGAACTGCCGGTGGCTCCCTCTATATTTTACAACAAAAACATTAGCATATTTTGAGTCCCTACCCTAAAAACTTTTTAATACTGAATTTTGCGCAAAAGTGTTTTATAATAAGTTTTTAAAAATAACTGAAATAAAATAAGACTTAAGGTAAATTGGGTTAGATCGTCGTATTTTGGTCCAAGGAATTTGTGGTAGCATTTTGTACAGACCTTTTAGAGACACCCTGTATAATGGGAGACATAATAATGAACATTTAATCAACTTTATATTTCTAAAAATTGTTATTCATTTCTAAATAACACAGCTTTGGTGTTTATTGATCGTAATCTGTTCTTTTTTGCAAGATCTAATTTTTTCATTGTCTCATGGTGAATTCTTAATTTAAAATAATTTTTTAAAATTAATTTTATTACTTGCATAGAGTGTCCATTTATAGGATCATCGTCATATAAATGATCTCCAAAATAATCAAATACAGACACAGGCAAATTCTGAATGGTCCTATTAATTAATATGTTATATAACTGTTTTGCCTTTTGATTATAAATACTATTTGTCTTATGAAAAAACCTGAAATATTTTTCTCCCGCCTTACATATCTCTATAACCATTACACTGGATTTTATTAATTTGCCATACGTTTTCTTCTCCTGAAGAAGAGAAAGTGGCAAATTAGTTTCAAGCAAATTTAAACATTTTAAACAAGTTACACATTTCTTTAAACTTTTTACTACAAAACCTGAAATGTAGCCAACAATGTCCTCCACATATGGGGTAAGATTCCAGGCTGCCGCTTCTAAATAATTATATTCCAATATATCATTTTTTATTTTTTCAATAAAAGACTCATATTCCTCATCCTCCTCCAGATTTCTACCATTTTCGGATAGTACTATTTTATTTTCTGCACCACATGTTAAAATAGAGATGTATTCTAAATTTATGGCATTGCCAGTATTAGAGGCAACTATTTCATTGTGGACCAACAATCGTTTGTAAGCAGCTTCAAATTGTCTTGCTGTTGGGTTGTTATTGTAGCCCCCTTTACTTCTGATTGCCCCAAAAAATAATTCTAAGTGATCTTGGGAAAGTTTATAAGTCAAAATATACTTTAAAGCTTTTTTTTCTAACACATAAAGGTCATACATGTTTTTTAAACTTTCAATGCATATTAAAAGACCCAAAAACCCAGTTTTTCTTGCCGACCTAAGAATCGGAATGTCATTTAAGGAAAGACCGATAATATACTCTTTCATATGATTCATAAAATTAAGGAATTGCTCTGAAGTTTTTGGTGAGAGCGGTCTTTTAAATAAATATTTTGCAAAAACATTCCTAGAATTCAAAATATCAAATAAATTATTAAAATTTAGCAAAAATTCTGACGTAGCCTCTGAGCCTTGGAAGTTAGGACACTGTAAATCTTCCCGTAGAAAATTTATTGCGTCGCTTACACTTCTGCTCATGGTTTGTGTAGCCAATCGAACTTTCATTTTTTCTCGTTCCCACTGAATATGCCTATTTCTCACTTTGGTGGCTGCATGTAAACCTTCCTGATTTTGTTTTTCTACCAAATTGGATATAAATTCCCATTTCACGTCTTTCTTGTGGATATCTTTTAATCCATTTTGGGAAGCAAAACAATTTCTTACTAGTTTAATCATGTGACAAGCATCCAAATATATATAAATGTCCTTATTAGTTACAGGATGTTTGAAACTTGTTTTTAAATTTAAAGGATCACTAAAATCTGCACCCAATTTGTACGCCATTGAAATATTATTGGGAGCTCCATCGAAAGTCAAAGAAGTGACTACAACACCACTTTCATTAATAAAGTCAAGGCATTTTTTAACTAACTCGGCTTTTTCGGTGGCTGCCAAACCATCTAACAAAAAGTATCCAACAGGCACTTTCCAAGCACCATTAATGCAAACTAGCATAAAAACTAATGCCTCCCTTGCTTCTGACAGTACATCAGAGTCTAGATTCGTACCGATATCAACATAACCAGTAAATTTCTGGCCAGTCCATTCAACCTGACGTCTTATAGACATTTCATCCATGACCAAATTGCACAGAAGAGGCGTACATGAATCCTTTTGCCTTAAAGTTAAAGCAGTTAGTGCTTCTTTCGTAAAACCCGGAGTTCCATCTATAGATCGGTACCATTTTGATATAGTACCCAAATGCGGTAAACTTCGATTAAATGTTTTTCGTACAAAGTTGTATGCCTTTGGGGAATAAAAGGACAAAGTCAATGCAAATGACCTTAAGCTAGGATCATATTTTTGTCGAGTGGGGCCCTTTAACAATCTCTTAAACAAATCGCTAGCTGGTCCAGAGATTGATGCCTGCAAAAAAAAACTTATTAAATTTTTATATGGATTTAATCTTATTGGCAAGTAGTTTTTAAATATGTACTACAAAGGTTACTAAAAATGAGGAAAAAACTACCTATTTTGAGATCCTGCCGAAACTTGGGATGTGTAGAGATTGTAAAATTATAAAAATATTGTAAAGTAGTGCATATCGTTGATAAATAAAATTACCGGAGTTAATGATCAGGAAATAAGTATGCAATTCTTAAATTTAATTTTTCTTTGAATGTGATGAACATCTACATGCAAATTGTTTCAATAAGTAATATATTATTATTATTATTATATACATTCACTATACCGTGCGCCCAGGATAGGTGTTACAAGAGGACAAATGAGCCAAAAATTATTGAATTTTAAAACGAAACTTTGGGAAAACTCTTTGCATGGTCCAAAACTAACAAATACAAAATTTTACTCCGATTGGTATTATACAGGGCGAGTTATAACTCAAAATATTCATCTGATCTGCATAAAGGTTAATTTAATAAATTAGTATTAAAAATATATTTTTTAATTTTTTCTTTTTTTCCATATTATTATATTTTTGCAAATTTGAGCCACCCTGTGTACAGTATATCATTATAAATAGGCCCCTACACATGGACGTCTGTAAATAGGAGTATCCACATTTGAAACGAACATGTAGACCATTGAGGTTGTACTGTGGGATCTATTTTTATTTTAATATATTGCTTGTACGCGGCTTTAGAAAAACAATATTCGCGTTGGGAAATATGTTTTGTCTTGTATAGAAGGCAAAAATGTTAAAATAAATCAAAACGAAACTTTTTTTATCGGACGGCCCTGTATACTGCAAAGCAAGTTTTGCATGCATTAGCAAATAAATACGAATATGGTTTAGAAAAAAAGTATATTAACATTACATTTAAAAATGGGTCTATATAATACAGTGTGTCTATGTAAGTTGGTGTTGTATGGAATTTTTTTAAATTAATTTTACAAAAAATAGTTATCCCTCATAAAAAGTTCTGCCTGGTCCAAAACCTAAAAGGTCACCATCAGATATTAAATTGCATAAGCCATCCAAGAGGTTTGCCCAAAAATGTAAATTTTACTAAGGACTAAAGTACCCATATTTTTGATGATATTAAAAATAGTTAGTATAAACTAAATTTAAATTCCAAAACATTTTTTCTTTATAACAATTTTCGATATTAGCAAAATTACAGATACTTTTTTCTTAAGCAAAAAATACATTTTTGGCCAAACCTCATAGATGACTGATACAATTTAATATCTGATCGTTTCCTTCTAAGTTTTGGGCAAAGTAAAAATTTTTATAAAGAATAACTTTCCTTCATAAAATTAATAAAATAGTATATTTCCTAACTAGTGCTGAAAGTGCCACTTTTCCGCATGTGACTGTAGTTGACCGAAAGACGCGTAACGGAGTTCGGTCAAGCAGTCAAGTGCGGAAAAGGCATTTTTCGGCACGCGTTGGGATCGCAATTTTTTCTACGAGTGTAAGGAAAACATAAAAACTACATTTTTTTTATTTTAACACAATGCTATCTAATATCCTACCATACCAGAGCAAAATTTCCTTTTAAATATGAAGTACATGAAAATGCTTCGTTGCAACTCACTAATATTTGGTTTTAAAAAGTGAGGCATAGTGTACTTTTTCGCACTAGTGCGGAAAAGTGAAACTTTTCAAACTAAATTACGTGCGAAAAAGTGCTGCTTTCCACACGCTATTAAAAAGACGTTTCCCATATGACGCCAACTTACATAGATACACTGTATTGTATGGACATTAAGTTACCTGTAAGATGATGGCTGAAATGCTGTAGGGCAAAGAAGAGGATTTGCGTTGGGTTTCAAATTTCTGATGCCATCTGCCTTAATAATAATATCATTGGGATCAAAATGATCCGAACAGATATATGAATATTTGGGCAAATGCTTATTTTCTTCGAAGCCAAGAAGTGAAAACCAAGTATTTCTTCTTTCTCCATCATTCGAAAACCTTAAAGAATTTAAAAAAATCCTAATATTAAACTACCCAAGTAATAAGTAAAAATATAGTGTCTCTCTTCTACTACAAACACCAAAAGTTTAAACATATAATATGTCTTATTCTTTTGTACAGTATATCTTGTTCCTAATAGAGTAACAAGGTGCTAAGTGCCAAATTTATAATGTTTTATAAGCCCCATCTACCTAATCTGTACTAGGGTGGCCCTGTTTTCAGGCAATGCAGAAACATAATTTTAATTGAAATAAAGTGCTAAGCATGTTTCACATGGTTTTTGTTACCTAGTTTTTCTTTTATAAAATATAGTATTTAGTATAAGTCAAAATAGCAAGATTGCATAACTTTGATATAGGTAGTTTGTCCATCTAAGTTCTCTACATATGGGAAACTTTTTGTTACTAATGTTACGAAACAAAGTTATTCTTTATAAAAAGTTCTGCATAATCTAAAACCATAAATGCATTTATTTGATACTCATTTTTTTCAGTAGTATACGAGATATCTCAAAAAATATGAATTTTGTTCAAGAGGAAAGTACCCTTATTTTTGAAAATATGTTTTTCCTTAATTTTTATGTGATTACGAGCATTTCTGTGACTTTTCACTGTTTTGACAGTTCTTAAGCTTTCTTTAGATAAAACATTTACAAATGTACAAATTTAAATTTTTATCGTTTTATTATAAAAAATTAAAAAAATTTTTTCTTGCAAATTGATGAGTTTGTATATTTAAGAGTTATTTTTATTTCTAAACATTTTTCCTTAATAATAACTTTCGATAGTTTTGAAAATAAAAGTACTTTCCTCTTGAACAAAATATATTTTTAAGATACCTTGTATACTACTGCAAAAAATGAAAATCTAATGATTGCTTTTTAGGTTTTAAACCATGCAGAACTTTTTCTAAGGAATAACTTTTTTCCTAAAATTAATAATAAAAAAGTTTCCCATATGTAAAGAACTTAGGCGTACCCAATGTATTTCACATAAAAATCAAACAGTTGCAAGAAATGCTGTAACTTGTCTAGTTGGTGTGTTTTGTTTAGTTAGTAGATTATTTTTCTCTTATCTGTAATTACAATTTCTGTAAAACTTGGTGTTTGTTAAAGTAGCAATAAATAAATAAATAAAATAAAAATTAGGTACTCTAAGCCAAAAAGAGATTTTCTTTGTAATTTTTATTTGTTCTTAATTTAAATTATGAGTTTCTCCTAGTTAGTATAATAATAATTATTTACTTCTAGTCTACCTAAGAAAAAACCAACTCACATTTATTTGAAATTTAAATAATAGTTTTTTTGTTTTCTATACTGTGGGCACTTTAAATTGAGAACAACACCTGAACAAAAAATGTTTTTCTTTCGTTAAGAAAGTCAGTAACCGTAGTTACAAGGTATTCATTATCGATATAAAGTGCCCGTAGATTAATACTATGTTTGGCGCTTGGCACATTGTTACTCTAAACCGTAAAAAGATTGATGTTTTTTTTAATAATAATAATAATATATTGTGTAACATATAGGAAAAGCTATATATGTCTAAACGATGGTGGAGTTTTCTGGAGCGACCACCAAGAGTCTGGAAATATGCATTTTCTAAAAGTAACACATTACATATATTTTTTCTTTGCTCAATATAATTCTTTAATTTTCATTTTACGTAGCATAGAGTGTTAAATTTTTTAGTTGAAAAATAAGTATAAAGATTTTAGTAATTTGATAGACTTTGATAAATTGTCATTAGTAAATATTGTAAGAATAGAACCATATAAAATGGTGAGCGTCAAAAAAATATATTCCAGGCCATGGCCGGAAAAATACATTAGGTAGCAACATTTTGGAGGTAAGAAAATATATTGGAAATATGTAGATTTCCGTCTGATCGGAAAAACTGTTTTCTCAAAAAGAAAAAATTAATCGGGGTTTTATTGTGTTATTACTGTCAGGAATAAAATTTTATGACACCACTTTTAAAATACTTGCACTGTTATTAAACAGGTTAACATCTGTTTTTAAAATTATTTACTATGGAACATAAAATCATAGGTGTTGTGATTTTTGTAGTTTTAGTAGGTTTGAATACGTGTAGTTTGATTTTTCAAACCTCTTTTACCAAAGTTCCAAAGTATTTAAAATAAAAAAATTAAAAATGATGTACATGTAGGTATAAAGATACTTTTACATACTCTGTTAGCAAAAGTTTAAATACATCAAGATTTATTCTCACAAAATAAAATTGCACTAACATCATTATTAGTCATTTGTAAATAAGTTATGTACATGAAATAATTTAAAATATAATATTATGTATCTCATAACGAAATAAATACTAACAGAAATGCCTACTACTACATACCACGCCAACAACGATGCGACGCCAATGAATTACAAAACAAAAATATGTTTACTTACTTGTGAAATGACACATTGGGGTTTAAAAAGTCTATTTTTTTGCAAACTTGGCATTCACGAACCATATTGTCTGTTAATATTGTCCAATAGTTTACACAAAAAACACTATAAAACACAGGAAAAACTGAGAAAATCACAAAAACAACGATCTTTCCCAAGGCAACGCTGCAACTAATGGCGCATGACAAGTCATGAAAATGCCCCGAAAATAGCCAATCCGAGTAATCCGACCCCGCTTGGAGGGTATTTCCGAGTTCGCTTCGAGGCTATGGCCCAGACTATTGCGTCAGAAGTCGTTGAAACCGCGTAGCAACGATGTCGGTTTGTTTAGTCAATTTTCAGTAATTCAAAACAAAACGAAAACCTGTAAATAATTAAATATAATGATAATTTAATATGAACATAATAATAACTATAGAATTCTGATATTAAAATCACCTTAAAGTTTGGACGGTATTCTTAGTATTAGCAGTAAAAAATGTATTGACAAATAAATTCAAGCATGGCAAAAGCCAAGACTTTTAATATCAAATAGCAAAAGTGGCACTAGCGCTTGCCCTATGACGTAAGCTAAATTGCCTTGAAAGAATATAAATATATAATAGTCCAGTCAAATCAGAGAAATTTTTAATGTCTGATCGTAATCAAATGTAAACAAGTTTCGTCTCCTGTAAAGGATAAAAGGTCATTG